>PVJO010017619.1:0-38962 GCA_004026905.1 Hystrix cristata | reverse complement strand
TCCAGAAACAATGACTATTATCAAGAAATCAGCCAATAACAAATGCTGGCGGGGCTGTGGGGGAAAAAGGAACTCTCCCCCCCCCTGCTGGTAGGATGTAGACTGGTCCAGCCACTGTGGAAATCAGTGTGGAGATTCCTCAGAAAACTACAACTAGAGATTCCATCTGACTCAGCTATTGCTCTTGTGGGTATCTTCCCAGAATAATTAAAAACATCACACCACAGTGGCATATGCACAACCACGTTTATAGCCTCACAATTTGTAATAGCTAAGTCTTGGAAATACCCCAGAGGCCCAGCAACTACTGAACAGTTAAAGAAAATATGGGTTTGTGTGTGTGTGTGTGCGTGTGTGCTATGGGGTACTACTATGCCATAAAAAGGATAAACTTGAAAAGTTTACAGTAAATTGATGCACCTCAAGAATGTACTCTTAAGTGAAATAAACCAGACACTCATGACTACATATATAGAATTGTTTCTCAGATATGAGAAACCGTAAGTGTAAATAAAGACAAAAAGGTATAATAGATATTGTGGAAAAAAAAAAAAAGACAATGTTCAAATGAGAATAGAACCAGAAAGGGAAGAGGGGAAAAGGAAGGAAGGGAAAGAGAAAAGAAAGAAAAAGAAAAGGTTGGAAAAATGTAAGTAAAGCTATTATAAATAAGGAGGGGAGGGGGAGTGGAAGGGAGGGGTGGCTAAGGGGGGAACCAAGATATATCATGTACAGGTACAAATTCACTACAATGAATGTGATCATTATATTTATCTACAGTGTACCAATACATGTTCTCGATAAAATATTAAATTAAATTAAATTTAAGAAAATAATTGGGAGGAAGTTATTGCAATTGTTAAATATGCCTCAGTAGGGGAAAAAGATCAAATGATACAGGTTTGTTTAAAACCTCAAGTTTTATGGCCAAAAAATCCTTCAACATATCATTTTTTTTCTGTGCAATTAAAAGCACATTTTTTTGAAAGAAAGAATGAGTTCTAGAGTCCTCTGGCACAGCAAAGTGAACCCAATTAACAACAGTACATTATGTGTCTCCAAATAATTAGAAGAAAGGAATTTGAATGTAATTACCGTGAAGAAATGAGAAAAGTTTAAGGTGAGGGGTAAATGAATTACATTATCCAATTCCCACATGAACCAACACATCACATTCTACTTCTTCAAAATGTACAAATACGTATCAATAAAAATTTTCAAATTTTTAAAATCATGATGGGAAAAAAAGCAAACATAGAGACTGGACTTGTAGAAGAGTGTCTGACATAAATGAGTTCTTTAGTTTGATCCCCAGCATGGCAAAATAATAATAATAATATAAAAATATAAAGATATATGACTGCATATTTACATGCATAAATATAACAAGTTGATATCTCTATTCATGATGCCTATATTGAAAAGGTGGTATCCTATATTTATCCTCTATTTAAAATTTATTTCATTAACTATACAGCATAGATATCTATTCAGGTTAACCTTTTGATGAGATATTTTTATTCTTTGTGAGCCTATCTTGTCTTGAGAGGAACAAACAAACATACAAATGAAAAGTGTTTCTGAAAAGACACTTGGAGAAATGCATTAGATTTTTGAGAATTAGCCATATGTGATATAAACTAACATGGACAATTGCAATTTAATAAAAGATAAAAATAATTTGCCTCTTTTGCCATTTAAGTTTCAAAGGCTGAGCTTTCCTGATGACCTTAGAGAGAACAACACTATAGACTCTCAGAAAGGAGAAACTGCCTTGCTTGTCTTTTCAATCCCTCAGTTCTCCTCAAACAGAGAGTTAATAAAAAAGTTATTTTGATAATAAACATCCACTGGGAAATGTCTTCCACACAGAGCAGACAGCTCAACTCAAACTGCTTTAAAATTAAGAGGCATGAACTCATGCAGTGTAAGTGCAGGTTGGGAGGGCTCCAAACGTGAAGCCTGGTCCAACCATCCAACCGTCTCCCTTACTCCCCCTTCCACAGCAACAGGCTCATTATGACAGAAGCTGTTGCCAAGAGCAACCGAAGCTTCTTTGTCCATATCTTGAGGGACGAAGCACAGTCTCTCTGTGTTTCCCAGGAGCTCGTGGTCCCATTTTGTCTTGGATGAAGTTCCCCTTGGAGAGACCCTGGAGAGAAGCCGTCCATGATGGAGCCTGGCATGGAACTGATCCACCTAACAGGACCGCGGTACCCTTTCCTTCCCCAGGCTGACACTCTTTCTCTGACAGCATAACAAGCTATCATTTCATCTCGTTACATTCATTATGTTGCAGTTTACAGTGGTGGCAAGGTAGCAAGATTCGGACCAGGGAAGTCTGACATAGAAAGAAAATCTAGACATTTCCCCCGTCCTTGTTGAATTCTGGTGAATCTGAAAGAGACCGAGAGACAGATATTTTTAATGTCTGGTCCAAAGATTTATCCCTGTTGTGTTTTTACCTGACGACAGTTACACCAGATGAGCTTTGTCTCTGGCGTGACCCCAGCGCTGCTTGAAATGAGGGTTTTGGGCACGTCAAGCTGAGTAAACCAAGAGGAACTTTGAAGGCGATTGCCACTGGGGTCTAAACTCTGTCGGGTGCAGAATGTGCTCAAAGCCCAAAGCACCACCTTTACTGGTTTCAGACTAAGAGAAGGTTATGGGGCTTCCTCGCTCTTGGATTTATAGCCGAGTAACAAAAAACAATAGAAATATGCCTTCTTTTTCTTCTGCTTTGTTTGCTGTCTTCAGTGGACAAAACCTTTTACCAAAAGAAAAGTGTTTCAATACATGGGGATGTGCATTCAGATTTTATATTATAAACATATTAAAAAAACTAAGCAAATTTATATGGCAGATAATAGAAGTTAATAGAGATAAGCTTAGTCTTCTACATAACCCTCTGCTAAGGAGACAACTTTGAAATAGTGCTATGTTTTGCTAATCTTTATCTATGTATTTGTCTAACCATCATGCATCCATACATTCATCTATTCCTCTATCCTTTTCTATTGTCTGTCATTAGATATTATCTGTCTATCATCTGTGTATCTACCATCTATCTATCCATCTATCTATCTATCTATCTATCTAATCTACCTATCATCCATTGTAAAATAGAAGGGAATAAAAAAACCCTTGTTCTCTATCTTCTTCTGTATTATCTCAGGGGTCTGTGAATTAAATGGGCAAAAGACATGTAAAAAGGCAAAGGCATATGTATCTTTATTTATTTTTTTTTTAATTTTAAACCAAGAACATGTATTGGTACATTCTACATACAATGGTCACATTGGCATATGTATCTTTATTAACACTAATATTTTTGTGGACTGGGAAGCATCACAGAAAAGACATGAAAACCCAAAGAAATAGGTGAACCCCAGAGTTCATATTCCATATATATATATATATATATATCACCGAATTGGATGAGGAGCGAATTAAATTTCACCATAAGGTGAACACTGAACCTAACCGTTGAATTCGATTTGGTTCTCCTCCAATTCGGTTTGCGACCAGACTCATGGAAAGAATGAAGTTTGTGACCTGAGATCCCACTGATACATATTTTATTAGTACACGTCTACAGTACATACTGAGAACATTCATTATTGGGAGCTGGTACATACACAAGCTTCATCCTTTCCACGTCCTCTTCCTCTCCTCTTCTTCCCCAACCCTGAATTGTGTAGAAGTGACTAGATGAAAAAGGAGTTTGGTCTCCCTGGGCCAGTGACTGGAGAAAGGAGCCTTGGACCTTTTAAAATGGTAGCTCACAGCAGTTTAGTGAAGTTTACTGTACTGACGATCGTAAGTCTGGCAGAGAGAAGGGACTCTGTTTACAAATGGAAATTTGCATCATCTGTACAAAAAGGAGATTTATGCCCTGTTTTAGGCCGAAAAGGGACAGGCCCACATTTCCTCCTGCATCTAATGACTTTGGTTCAAAATAAATCTTATGCAAAGTGACATATTTTGTGGTGACAGATTTTAATACTATCTATCTTTCCACCCATCATATTTCTATGTGCATATGTATTTATCTCTCATATCTACATGTCCATCCCTCATGTATCTATCTCTTTGTCCATATTTCCACCATCTGTCATGTCTATCTATCATCTAGCTATCTATCCATGCACCTACCAACCCTTGATCGATCTATCTATATATCATCTATGTATTTTGTCTATCTATTCACCCATCTAACAACCCTTGATCTATCTATGTATCATCTATGTATTTTTGTCTATGTATTCATCCACCTAACAACCCTTGATCTATCTATCTACCTATCTATCTGTTCAACTTTATTGTATTAGGTTCTCTGTGATAACTAATAATTACATTTTTTTGGAGAACTAGCATATAAAATATATACCATCTCTATGCACTTCTTTCCCCTTTCCCAAGATTCTTTCCCAATTTCTCCTGTTTCTCGCAATCTCTCCTTTCATCCATCCAACCTAATCAATTCTTGGGCTCTTCACAATATTCTTATGTCTATATTTATGAAAGTATTATCAGAAGCCTTGGCACATGACTTTCAATAGACATACTGAGATTTACTACCATCACAAATGTCTGCAAACATAAAGTTACCCAGTAGTGAAAAGATAAAACAGGTAAAGTAACTCACTTTTTAACTTCCAGTGCTATGTATTTCCACTCTATCAGGCTTACTTGCTATTTTAACATTTTGGAATTAAGAAAATGATTTCCCTTTTTGAGCTTCAGAGAACTTTGAAAAGATCAATTTAGTCTTCTCATCTTTAATTTGTTTCCAGGTCAAAAATCTGTCCTCTCCAAGGAGGGGCTGCCGAGAAATATAAAGATATGCATACCTTGTACACATAATGAAATGTCCCTGCTGTATCTTCGTAGAGAAAGAAAATGGCAGAATTTCTAAGCCATGTCCAGCCTCTTAGAAGTAGCACAGAATTCAAAGAATTGCTAAGAAAGCTAATATGTTTAAACCTCCTGACTCTCAGAAACCTAGTTTTACGAACTTTTCCTCCACGCCTTTCTGTGAGTCCTACTGAGTTATCTTTTGGCAGATTATGAAAGTCGAGAGGGTGCCCCGACCCATTGTTCCAGCACTTGCTTCTTCCAAGCTCTGCTCTTGACCCTATTCTTCCTGCTGAAGTTGAAAATAGCTACGCTTTTTGAAGAGGAGAAAGGGGCTGTAGGTAATCCTTAGAAAAGAATCATGCTTATGCTATTAAAGAGGTTTTTAAATTCTCCTTATCTGTCCTACAGTCTGCTCAGGGCTAACTCCAGCAAAGCAGCAACTTTGTATTTTACGTCAGTTGCATGTAACCTGTGAAGCGCCTTTTGTTTTGTGTGTGGCTTGCCAACACCCTGAAGAAAAGATATACAGTCACTCTTCACTGAGTAAACTACACTTTCTGTTCCTGACAGGCAGTTGCTAACTGAAACATATTCTTCATCTTCAATCAACAAGTAAGGCAGCTTCATCGTTATCATTTGCATTTCTTTACATCATAATAGAATCATAGGTGGAGAAAAATTATGACTGGATTCCCGGCCATAATTAGGTATTATTTTTCTGTATTACAAAAGAAATTATGGCTGGATTCCCGGAGGTAGAGAATGATCTAAGGGATCTAGATGCTATTTCAAATCCCTAAACTAGAAAGCAATGGACAGAGAGAGAGAGAGAGAGACAGGCAGACAGACAGATAGACAGATAGACGCAGAAAGAGATGGAGGGGAGACAAAGAGAGACAGAGAGAGAGAAACAGAAACAGAGAGGCAGAGACAGAGACACAGAGAGAGACAGACAGAGACAGAGAGAGAGGGAGAAACATACAGAAACAGAGAGAGAGACAGAGAGGGATTCAGAGAGAGACAGAGACAGAGCGACAGAGACAGAGAGACACACATACCATAGAGAGAAATCAAACCATAATGTTATATTTTCTGTATACTTAATCTGTCTTTAGGTGATTATCTTTCGTAATACAGAAAAATACCATCTAATAGATGTCACAATGATATTTTGACCTTGAAGCACAAGGAATCTGAAGGAATTATGCTGTAATTCAGAGCCACCCTCCCAGGGTTACTGACGATGGCGATCTCAGTGATTTCTTGATCTGGGAGAACCTTAATATCGAACTGTTTAAAAGCCCTCAAGCATGTTGTACTTGCTCTGCAATCTGCCCACCTGTGTCCCCAGACTCTGCCGTGTGCAGTATTCAGAATCTTTGGGCTACTTAAAGTGAGGGGCCGAGCCCAGCGGATACGGACCACCATCCGGAGGTTCGCAGACGGCAGAACTATCAGCTTCCGCTCAGGAGTGCTCATTCATTCAAGTGTGCCGGGAACTTCAGCGTGCATCAGTACTTAAGAAGCTCTGATTTCAATGTCTTTCCTTAATGAAATTAGCAATTTCTTCTGCACTGTGATGAACTCGGGGGTAGCTCGCCAAATAGGAGTCTGTCCGGTGTGTGTAGAGAGTTCAGTAAAGGCACGTCAGTCTGTCAGGATGCCCTCCAATGGCTCAAACTGTTTGGAAGGGACACAGTTCAAGGAACATATTCTTGTCTTTTCTTGCAAAGGTCCCACAGTGCCCGTGTGAGCACTTCTCAGATAATCCTGTCGTGGACATCATCTGCAGGTAGGTGGCATGTGAAAGGCTGGAGACACGAGTGGTAACCTCTTAGCAATAGTCACCCAGTGTAGCAAAGTGAAGAGGTGGCTGATGCATACATCCGGCGAGTCCAAGAGAGGACCACGCCCTCAGGATGAGACACTGAGATTTTCATGAGGTTTCGAGGATATGAAAATATTATGAGACCATCAACATGAATGTCAGGCGGCTTTCCTAGGTCAGCTTGTGCTCTGCTTATCTCGCAGCAGCACCTGTATTGTGTTGGTAATTGCACATGGAGGGAGCCAGTTTGATCCGGTTCACTACTTTGGTTCTGACCGAAGGTCCTCAAGGCTCACAGTAAAGACACCTGTGTGCGTCAACTCCGAGAGAGTCCCCTGGCACTGGGAAGAAATATGCGTGTTCCGTGTCACCAGCATGCTTACTGTTTACTTCTGTGCATTGTGCAGAAGGTGCATGATGTTCTGCTCACTTAGTATGTGCTGCGTCAGACAGCCTGATGAGCAAGGGGCCGCTTCCCTGTGTCTCTGCATTAACTCCCTGTCTTCTCACGCACCCTCGCAGTGTTTAAAGGACTGCACAGAGTACAAACCTGTGTCATCTGCAAGTGGCTCTCATTGTATGACCCCGCAACCCTGTAGCTGGACATTTTCCAAACACGACAGTTTTAACTTTTCTGTCACCTATTTTTCCAGGCAAATAATTGAACTATTCCTTGAAGACTATGTGGGCTTCATGTAAAGAAATGCACCTGGTGTTTGATACAAAGTAGAAAGTGATCCACTTCTTGGTATCTTCCCAAAAGAATTAAAAGCATCATACTGCAGCAACATATGCACATCCATGTTTATAGTAGCTCAGTTTGTAATAGCTAAATCTTGGAAGCAGTCCAAATGCCCATCAACAGCAGAATGGATAAAGAAAATGTGCTTTTTTTGTACAATGGAGTACTAGTCTGCCATAAAGAATGAAAAGCTTGAGATATTCCTAGGTCAATGGATGCATCTTGAGACCATACTCTTAAGTGAATTAAATCGGACACACCTGTTTAAATACCGCATGGTTTCTCTGGTGTGAGAAACTGAAGTGTATATAAAGACTAAAATGTATGATATTGGGAAAGGGAAGAAAATGTCCAAATGGGAAAGAGAACAAGGGAGGGGGAAAGGAACAGAGGGACAAGAGAAATAAGAAATGGGAGGAAAAAATGGAAATAAAGCTTTTCTAAATAGGGAAGGAGGAGGGGGTCAGGGGAGGGGAAAGGGAAAAAAAGAAGCAACAAGATATGTCATGTACAGGTACAAATTCCCGATGATGAATGTTATCAATATGTACATCTAAAATATACCATTAAAATAAAATTAAAAATAAAGTGAAATAAACTCACTGACTGTGGAGTGTGACCCCCAGGCCCTGTCAGCCAGCACAGAATGGTCATGATTGCTGACTGTCGGAGTTAGAGCCATGTAAGGCTGCATGGGTGAGATTTCAGGTCTGTGGTCAACCCGGGAAAATTTCCAGTTACGAGGGTGGCCAGGGATGATTCCCTCAATCTTTGTAGTTATTTGTATCGTCGGGGGAATCGTCACAGCTCATTATGCAACCTTTGGATGAAGCAATCAAGACGAAAACGAAAGACACTGTGTCTTATTAATAACGGATCATTATTCTGTAGAATAAATGCTCATGCATCTGACTGGGGGGGGGGGGTTGCTGAAGAAAACCGGCTCTGAGTGACACTGCAGACTAAAATTGATTCCTCAAAGCAGGCTGGGTCTACCAAAAAACAAACCATAAGAAGCAATGCTGATTGGCTCTACCGTGTAGGGAATCCATGGATGTTTTTACTTTAATGAAGAGAGAGAGAGACAGAGACAGAGACAGAGAGACAGAGAGAGAGTGACAGAGACATAAACAGAGTGGAGAGACAGAGGTGAGAGAGACAAAGAGAGACTGAGAGACAGAGAGAGTGAGAGAGACAGAGAGAGAGAGAGATAGAGAGAGATGGGGACAGAGAGAGCACGAGGGACAGAGAGAGAGATTTCTACACCTCACTCTCACTCCGTCTATGCAGCTTAGAACGTACCTGCCAAATAGTAAGCAAGTTCAAGGTTAGTACTTGAGATATTCGTTATATTTGTACGTAAAAATGGCAACTTCTCGCCACCCCATTTAATATGTTCTGCTTAATGTTTGCACTATTACCTAAAATACAACATACGTTACTTAAATTATTTTTTAAAATAATCTTCGCTACATTGTTTTTCTGTCCTCTTTCAAAGTATAGTACGAACTTCTTAGAGAAAAGATTTTTTTTTTTTGTGGTAAATCACTGAGCATAAAGTACTGTACCATTTGCCAAATGACTGGCTGCTGACTAGTGAATCAGAGGAAAGAATGAATAAAGGAGGTATTTACTTTTTTATCAGTAAGTAAATGGATATAAAGACGTGTAATACAACATCCAAACCTTAGTTCATTAATTAACCAAGGCATACATTCTCTTAGATTTTGAAAAAAAAATATTGTTTTGCTTCCAGTGTGAGATGTTACAAGAATAACGGAATGTACTTACATTATGTTAATTGTTATTTCCTGACCTACACATTTAGAATAGCATAACAGTGTGAATATGTATTTATTATATACTGTAAAATATATAATATGCAATAAATTTCATAACTTTTCTATGTTCAAGTGCAGACCTAATTTTAATGTTTGCAGAACGATTAGCCAATTATTCCGGCACATCCTACTGAAGAATCTATTCTCCTTCGATTTAAATTGCAAACATTGTATGTAAGAAAGGTGATATTGCTATGGTCTCAATTCACCTTCGCTGGTAACATTTCTCTTTCTGAGTCTTAAATATTTTGTGTTAAAGGCTATTGCTTCATTATGAATTTCAAATTCTGATACACAATCGTTCCTCAAATTATCCAGTTTTTTTTTTTTAATCAACACACAATAACTGTGTGTGGTTATGGGGTATAGTGTGATGTCACATACATGTACCCAATGTGCAAAGATGACATTGAAGCATTAAACATATCTATCATTTTCTTTACCTCTCACTTGTGAAAAAAATTAAAAATCTCTTTATCTATTTACAAATATTCGATACAACATGATAAATATAGCTACCTTCCTGTAACTGTAATTTAGTACCTATTGACCAATTTCTCTCTAAGGAGAAAATTTGGGCCTAACATTTCTTTCATATAAACTTAAAATAACTTTGCCAAATTCCTGTAAAGTATGGCTGCTGGTTGGAATTAAACTAATAAATGGTTTGAGAGACATGATATATCTGTCATTCATTTTCTTCTTTTATGTTGTGAAGCACCATTTTGTATTTTTAGTTTTCCATACGCATAATGAGAGTCTTAGGAAATTTATTTTTAAATATATTCTATTTCTGCTTCCGCAGGTAAAATATATTTTCATCATATTTTAAAACTATTAGAGAAAACCTTTTTAAAATTGCCTTTTTCCTTTTTTTTTTTTTGCCTTTTTTCTATTTATGGTGTTATTGAATGTTTTTCAATGGCTATTACTTTCTGTTTGGTTCTCTAAGAGGATAATTATATATATATGTATAAAATGTCAATTAATCAAAAAACCAATAGAAGAATATTAATTCCTTTCTTGTTTTATTTTTTCTATCTATCTATCTATCTATCTATCTATCTATCTATCTATCTATCATCTGCTTATTTACTAGAGACAAGATCTCATTGTTTTCTTCAGTCTGATCTAGAACTCGCTATGTAGCCCATCTTGGCCTCAAATCCATGGAGATCCTCCTGTCTCAGTCTTCCAAATTCTGGGATTACAGGCCTGTGACTCTATGTGTATCTTGTTCTGTTGTTTTTATCATGGGATTCCAAAACAGTGCTTAATAATAATGATAATGGGTATCATGCCTTGTGGTTGACTTCTGGGGCTTTTCATTACCAAAGAGCTGTTGAGGTAAAATATAACTAACTGTTCTTCTTTGTTCTCAGATTGTTAATAACGTAATGAAGTATTTAGCTCTTGTACTGTTGAGAGATCACTTTATTTTATACAGGTGGCCTCCTAATAATTTCACTCACATTTTACATATTTTTAGTGTCTAACTATTTGAGTTGACATACTGTGACATGTATACATCTTAAGCATACAATTGGATGAATTTTGGTAAATTTGTACACTCGGGTAACCAAAATCCTTGTCAAGAAGTGGAACATTTTCATGACCTTAAGCTTTCTTTCTTTTGGTTAATTCTAATCAATCTTTACTACCCATTATTGGCAGCTATTTTCTCATTTAATCATTATTGACTGGTCTCCGTCCCTTTTCTTTTTTTGAAGTTCATATACAGCCGTTGTACTATTTTCAGCATTCCTCATGTGATCCTTTTAAGGGCCAAGTAATACTCCACCAATTCTTCTGTAGTGTGCATTTGTAGTATTCAAATACATTGATTATTATTTATAAAGTTTCTTCATATATTTTTGCCTAAGTCTTTCTGTGGACATGACAAGGTTCATTTCTCCTGGGTAAAGACTAAGCACAGATGTACAGACTACAGGGTAGTCATATTTGATTTCCTTTAAAAAAAATGCCGATTATCCCTATCAATATACAGAAATGCCAACTGTCAATTTACTAAATGTCACTTCCTGCAGCTGGTTGGAAGTGCTATCTTTTTTTGTAGTTTTAATTGGTGTATCAGTCTATCTGTGATGACTTATCACAACCTTATATATTTACTGGTTATTTCTAGTCATATCTATTTTTCCTCATTTTTGCATCTGAAACTCTACTCGTTTTTAATGGATTGGTTTTCCTTTGTCTATTATTAATTTTTTAGCTGTGATGGTAATATATTTCTGATGTAAGTCTTTTGTTATATATATGTACATATATGTGTTTATTTCTGTGTGCTTGTTCATGTCAATATATATGCACATCTGAATTTGTTAATACAGATAAACAGATAGATACCTTGTAGTTACTTTCCCCCCAGTTCTTGACTGACTTTTATAGTTTACTAAGAGCATCTTTGAGGAGTGAAGTGTTCAACTCTGAGAAGTTCCAATGAGTCTCTTCGTTTTTGTTCAATCCTATTTTTGTGTATTTTCTAAGGAAAGTTGGTTTTCCAGTAATTTTCATTGGAAATGGAAGAGAGCAAACTGTCATATAAGAAGGAAGAGATTTAAAGACATTGAATTTTGAACAATACAATTAATAAGGATATATCTATCGTGAGATGCACACTGAATTTCACACTTACAAAGACTCTTGCTTTAAGGATACAGTAAATCTTTACCCAACTGTGCTAGACTTTAAAAGAAACATCAATATTTTTTAAAGAATCGGGATTGTACCACTTGTGGCACTCCTAGTCTTTGGTCTTTGTGAAGGAGAATTTATAAGCAAGAAGAATTTAATTCAGCCATACTGAATTTTTGTTTTCTTGATATCTCATGACCAAATAATCAAGATCATTATTTGCATGACAAATTGAACACGTCAGTAAGTTTCAGGTAATACTATTAATCCAAATGAAGTAATGATGGCTTAAGATGAAAGGACTGTATTGAATATTTTAGACCTACAAGTGAGATACTTTCTGGGAAAACCGTAGGGAATGTTTAAATGTCTCATGGAAAACAAAACGAAACGATAAAATAGCAGTTGCACTGAAGGGCTTTGCATATAGAAGGCAATTAGCATCTAATCTATGTTTACCAAATTATAGATCCAAAGATAGTTATTTTCAGTATTGGTATATGAATTCAAAGCAAAAGTTCCAAGTTTCCTGTGCAAGAGGCAGCTTTGGCCTTCTAAAACTATAACAGCATTACGGAGTCCTCAGGCAGAGTGAACTTGATTAGGTGTATTTTACTTCATCTGATTTGAATTTTAAAAATCTTTGTTTGCTTCACTTCCCACTAAAACCTTACATATCAAGTGTCCACAATGTTAAGTGAAATAAATTAGATACACAAACTTATTGCATAGTTCTTCTTATACGAGAAACCCAAAGTTTAAGTACATTAAAGACCAAAATAAAAGATACATAATAGGAAATAGGGAGAGAGAGATTTTGCAAATGAGACCAGGCCAAGAGATTGAGGAAGAGGGAAGAGAAGGGAAGGAAAGAGAATATAACAAGGGGACTGGGGATTTTGCTCAGTGGTTAGAGTGTTTGCCTAGCAAGCACAAGGCACTGAGTTTGATCCCTAGTACCAAACCGAAAAAAAAAAAAAAAAGAGAGAGAGAATATAAAAAGGATTAAGGTGCGTTAAATACGTGTACCAACTCCACACATTGAATGTGATCGTTATGTACCTCAAACACGTTAATAAAAAGAATATATTCGCAACAATTAATACCTGCACCTAAGTACATCCACTGCTCTGAAGACTGAGAGAATTTATATTTTCCACATGTACACAATCAGAAGTCTCTCTGAAGATTGAATGAGAGAGAAATTGCACATTCAAATCACAAAAAGACTGTGGACGAGCTTCTTCATTTAACAAGCAGAGGAAAAAATAATCATCTCCATTCTCATTCTCTGGCTGCCTTTCTCTTTCTTTTCAATTTTAATGTCTCCAGTCACATTTATCTTCTTACGCATTTCCTCAAAGATGTCTCCTGTTCTTTCACACACAAAGTCACCAGGCTGGAGTGAAGTTCACTGTATACTGCGTGGAGACTCCTGAAAGAAAGAAAGAAAAAAAAATCCCCATAGCTGCTGATCTGTTCACTGAGGGAAGGAATTGGATTCCTGCCCCATGGTCAGAGTATGGACTCAGGCTACCTACAAAGGGGTGCAAGTTACTTAAAGTAAAAGAAGAGGGTGGAAGAGGGAGGGAGGGGGGAGAAAAGAAGAAAGAAAGGAAGGAGGAAAAGAAGAAAGGGGGAAAAAGGAAGAAAGGAAAGAGGGAGTAAGGAGAGAATAGAAGCAAAGACAGAAGGAATGAAGGAAAGAAGGGAGGAAGGGAAATATGATTTTTCCTTTTGATTTCTAGTCAAAGCGTCCATAGCTTACAGTCAAAAGGGCTTTTATGCTGGGGTTCATATGTGTGTGTTACGCTGGATAGTTGTGTAATTGCTACTTTCTGGTCACTTGCTAAGCATTCATGGAACTCAGAACCTAGTAAGTCTTGGGGAACCTAGTTTTGTTTTAAGATTACAGTTCAAGCACTCTGCTCTCCTGATTGGGTAGGCTACTCAGTCTGGTGGGAAGTAACTTTTGGTGTTCCAGAGAAATGGCACAGATACAAGCAAGCGCACACACACACACACACACACATACACATGCACACACACCTGTTGTCCATTATATTGTAAAGAAGGAAAACACAAATTCATAATTTATTGACTATCTCTGCATATAGAGTAACTACAGTTTTCACAGTACATATGAATCCTGATTAAGATAGCTGATATGTGTGCATACTACATATATAATGGCAAAATATTTATCTATGCATATGTATATATTCACAGTCTATATTCTATACTTATATATAGCATATTAAAATGATTATGATATAGTTTATCTATAATGTGACACTACTTACCTTGTACATTATATATTTATATATTATCAGTCTTTCTAAATTTTTAATTTTCACTGGTATATGTTTGCATACATACTATTCCTTGCTGGAGTTGGTACATGTATATAACATTTTAATTCTTTTTTCATCTCCTTCCCTTTTCCCTCCCTTCCCTCCACTTCTTTGTCCCATTCCCTTTTGGAAAAGATTGTTTTCTCTGCTTCCTATGACCTTTTATAAAAGAGATGAAAAATTTGAGTCATTTGTAGGAAAATGGATGCACCTTGGGACCATAATGTTAAGAGAAATAAATTGGACACACAAGTTTAAATATAAAGTGGTTTCTCTTGTATGAGACACCCAAAGTTTATGTTAGCTAGACTGATAAACTAGTACATGGGTTACAACAATTCTGATATCTATTCCATTTTCATATATAATATGAGTGCCGGATTATGTACATTAATTTGTGTGTCATACAAATTAAATATGCATTTAACTATAAACACACAGGAAGGTCGCCCAACCTGTATTATAATCCGTGTGCATATTGCAAATTAACATACGTGTCTTACGTGTGGTTCTATGTCATCTGCATCGCAACAAGTGTTAAATGTGCTGATGTTTGTGTAAATATCAATTTTTTTGAGACAGGGTCTCAGTCAGTAGTTCAGGCTGGTCTCGAACTCATGGTGATCTTTCTGCCTCACCATCCTGGGTGCTAGGATTGCATGCATGAGCCACCACACTTGGCAAATTATCTGTAAATGTGGAGAACTATTTAAACTGCTTGCTTCCTGGCAGATCCCTTTTATTAGGAATACTAAAGCTAAGGACTTTTTGAAATGATTTTGACAGGTGACCCTTGAACCTCTCTCTCTTCTGGCTATTCCGACTCTCATCGCCAGTCTTCAACAAAAGAGCAATTCTCATTTCCCTATTCAAGACGTAGCTTGTTCTCTGAAGCTCCAAATCAGAGATATTTTAAACAAATATTGCCTGTTGAAGCACAGAGAATCACAACTGATTGGTATGCAATTATGTGTCAGGGAATAAAATACATTATGCTAGATTTGCCAAAGGAAGCACGTGTTTAGAAAAGCTCCTCTTGCATTTTGAAGAAACCAGGGAACTATAAATGATATGTAATTTATAAAATGTGAAATTAATTTCTGGAAAAGAACCTGCTGCTGTATATCTTATTGAATGGATATAAGAAATAGGCTGGGCATGGTGGTACATGATTTCAGTCCCTTCTATTTGGCAGGCCGAGGCTGGAGAATTCTTACTTAGTTCAAGTCCAGGCTGGGCAACTTAGCAAGAGTCTATCTCAAAATGAAATTTAAAAAAAGGTGGGGATATAGCTTAGTGGACCCTACTAGGTTAAAAAAAAAAAAATAAGAAGGAGAAAAGAAAAAAATGGGAGGCAACATTTTCAGTTTGGTTGTAGCACTAGGTATAGAAGATAATGATTTTGTTCTGTGATTTACAGAAGAAAAAGTCACTGAGTAATAAGACAAATAATATGAAGTCAGATAGTTCTGGTATCTAATTGTCTTTCCCAGACATTTGTGTAATCTTAAGGCAATTTATTTGACTTTGCAATTCTCTTTATGGACCTAGAAAACAGATATAGCCATGTGTTATGGTTGACATGTATCCTCCAAATTTTACACATTTAAATGTGGAAGCCGTGTTGGGCATAATGTTGCACATCTGTAATCCTAGCACTCTGGGAGGCTGAGCCAGGAAGACTGCAAGTTTGAGCCCAATCTGGGCAACTGAGTGACTTAGCAAGAACTTGTGTCAAAATAAAACAATAAAACAGGGTCTGTGACGAAGTTCAGTGTGAAAATTTTACAATACTGTAAAAATAAATGAATGAATGAATGCAGGAGCTGATGTCATAGGATTAAGATGCAGAGTCTTTTGAAGGTGCTTGCTTGTGTCACAAGACAGGAATCTTTGTGGGTTCAATTATAGTTTTTATAAACGGTCTTGAGTTTGCCCCTTTTTCTAATGGATGAGGACTGAGTCAGAGACTCTCACCAGATACCAAATACCAGCACCTTCATCTTGCCTTCCTCCCCCCAGAATCTAAAATGTCTATTATCTGGTCTTTTATAAGGAGAGCTTGTGGGTTGGGCTGTAGATGATCTTCATGCATGTTCAAGTTCGAAAACCTTATTCAAGGTCCTGCTTCCTGTCTGGCCATCATGCCGTGTAATGATGGAGTTGTACCCACAAGAATAAGGGGAAAAGATACTGCAGTTAATTATTCAAGGAGTTCATTCCTGTCTGTGAATCCACCTTGGGCAGACAAATGCAAAGACCCTCAGCTTTTGAATAAGATAGACTGAGTTCAACTACCCCGGCCCTTTTCTGGAAATGTAGACACATTAATTTATGCTGCATACCAAGTCCTCTTCCGCTCAAAGTTACAAGTGACCCACATCTTGCAGAATTGTTTTGAGGGTTAAATGAATAAAACAGATTGAATGGAAAAGGCACAAAAGATTTCTTGGCCCATAGTACGTGCTTTAGAAAGAGTTAAGATTTGAGTTTTACTTAAGAGTATGTTCTCAAGGTACATCTATTTACCTTCAAATGTCTCTAGTTGATCCTTTTTTATGGCAGAGTAGTACTCCATTGTGTAGAAAAACCACATCTTCTTTAGCCATTCTTCAGTTGTTGGGCATTTAGGTTGTTTCCAAGACTTAGCTATTACAAATTGTGTTGCTATAAACATGGTTGTGCATATATCACTGTAAATCAGACACTCATGAGTACAGATTGAATTGTTTCTCTGATATGAGAAACCATAAGTGTAAATATGGACAAAGAGGTGTAATAGATATTATATGAAAGGAAGATAATATTCAAAAGAAAGGAGAACTAGAAAGGAGGAAGGAGGAAAAGAAGGAAGTGAAAAAGGAAAGAAAGGGGAAAGGGAAATCATGGAAAAATATAAATAAACCTGCTGTTAATAGGGAAGGGGGGAGCAGAAGGGAGTGGTGGGGAAGAGGGGGGAAAACCAAGATACATCACGTACAGGTACAAAATAACCGTGATGAATGTGACCATTATGTATACAATGTACCAATACATGCTCTTGGTAGAAAAAAAAAAAAAGATTTGAGCTTTAGTAGTTTACTGTCACTATTAAGAAATTGTAGGTGAATGTAAGAAAACAGGAACTAGTCAATTAATGCTGTTTGACCTGAAAAAAATAGGACAACTGTTACACTTTTATTACATATTTAGAAAGTATTAGAATAAGGAGAAAATCACTGAATTATTTTTTTTTTAACCCAAGGCCTTGTTCATGCTATGCCCAAGTTCAACCACTCAAGTATACCCACAAACCCCATATTGAAATTTCAACCACCAATATTGCTTTTCTTCGAAAATCTGGTAACAGAGCCAGGTGCAAAATTGTAGTCACTTTAATTTATCTTGCATTTGTAACTCTCTTAGCGAAACATAACAATTGATCTACACCGTGCTAGGTCATTCGAAGGTTAAGTGCATAAAACAGATTATATATAAAATGCAAAACTGGTTTTCTGGCTCATAACTAGGTGTTTCAAAATGACAATACAGGCTGGTATATGCCTGTAAACCCAGCTATGCAGGAGGCTGAGGCAGGAGGATCACAACTTTGTGTCCAGCCTGGGCAAATTAGTGAGATCCTGATTTAAAATGAAATTTAGAAGGGGGCTGGGAGATATAGATCAGTGGTAGAGTGTTTGCCGAGCATGCACGAAGCCTTAAATTCCATCTCCAGTACTGCAAAACAAAAACCCCAAACAAACAAACAAAATGCAGCGTGAAAAGCTCCTATAATATGGCTCAAGGAAAATTAGAGTTTAGGCCCATAGATTGCGACTGACCATATAAAAGCCGTCAAAAATACAAGGCACCTATTTCCGTTATGCATTTCATCTTTCCTTTTCGAATTAGCCAATTTTTAAGATTTGCTTTTGTGTTTCAAGGTGCTTTGTTTTGTGAGTGTGGTTTCCTATTTTCATCTTCCATGTCTTTTTTGTGATTAGCAAATATTGCCCCTTCCACTTCTCACGTCTGACCACGGCTTCTGGAAGTGGTTAAGTGGTTTATTGAAGATAAAAATGTCAGCTGGCTTCTATTTACTTAAAGTACCCAACTCATGAGAAGATGGGTTATTCATGACCTTCTTTCTCTCTTTCCTGTGATAAGTTGTGGAATATTGAGGAGATTAGAAATTCCTGAACTGAGAAGAGACACACGGTAGCAAACTAGAGTGTGTAGACCAGAAAGATCACTCTACCACAAAGCTGAGAACGAGGTCAGAGTTTTCAAACCTTTGCATTCTCTTCGTTTGTAAAATTGGGAAAGTCCAACTGATTGCCCAGACAATTGGTTCAGGACTCAGGCTCCCTTGAAAGCGATTTTGAACTGAGTGGATGCACAAGTTTCCCATCTGCTTAGAAGTAAGTCTGTGGGATTCTTTTAAAGCTAAACACATTGAGGAATTCCTACAGAGCAGGACACAGTCCATAGCCCAGGAACATCTATTTTCCTCTCATATTACTATTTCCCATTTATGTGATGTCCACTGTGTTTCTGAAATTGATTGATATTAACCCTGCTATCCTTCCTCTGCTAATATCCCTCCCCTTTAAAACTAAAATAATTTGCCATATATGTAATATTCTTGTGCCATGTGTACAATTCTTACGTGGTCTAACATCTATAACACTAACTGGCTTATTCAACTCTCAGTTAAAGGGTGGGCTTGAATGCAGATTAGAGAAGAAACGTCTCTTACTCATCTCCGTTTGCCTTTGATTAAATTTTAGCCTTGCCGTAGATTGGACTATTCACCAGAGCAAAACATGATCAATTTTTTAACTGACCTAAGAAGTTTTCCAATTTTTTTCCCACTTTTTCTTATCTTTTCTTTTGCCCTTTCTTCCTTTCCCACTCCTCCTACTCCAGTTCTCTTCCTTTTTGAATATTATCTTTCCTTTTCACAATATCTGTTATACCTTTCTGTTTTATTTACACTTATGAGTTCTTATATCAGAGAAACAATGAGATATGTACTCATGTGTGTCTGCTTTATTTCACTAAAGAGTAAATGTCAATAAAGCTATTGTAAGTAAGGAGAGAAGGGGCATGGAAGAGAGGGATGGGGAGGGGAGGACCAAGATATATCATGTACAGGTACAAATCAACTATGATGAATGTGATCATTGTGTATACTTACAAAATACCAATACATGTTCTTGGTAAATAAAATAAAATAAAAAAGTATTTCAAGAAACTCAGTTTTTTTTTTCAGAAGAATTTAAAAAATTTCCAGAGACTTTATGCTCTAATGAATGGATCTTAGCACTGATGTTGGAAGTAGGTGTAACCTTGAACTAATAATTTAAACTTACTTTGCCAAGGTTAATTCATGTTGCTTCAATAGAGAATATAATACTTCTATTTTCTTTATTAAGGAATCATATTTTAGGGGAACAAAAACACTTATGAAAATTATTGGGCTAGGAGGAAACAGAGTATCTTAAACATCTCAACTGAATATTATCTTTTCTTTCATGTAGACACACAATTCATTTGGAAAAATGATCAGATAAACCGAGGAAGTTATATTGGCAGTTTAAAATGAATCCAACTAATTACTCTTCCATATCTCATTCTACAATGTCATTCTTATTTTCTATGTGAAGATAAGAGCTTCTGTTCTTTTTTAAGGGGGGATTGGATTAAACCCAAGGTCTTTTGTATGCTAACTACTTGCTCAACCACTGAGCTAATCCCAGCATTGCAGGCAAATTACTTAGAAGGTTTTTCTCATCTGTGGCAGCCAAGTTACTGACTTACAGACAAGTGAGTTCAGAGTCCAGGAGATTTCACCTACGAGGAGTTAAAGATGGGAATCGTGTGTTGTTATTGCTGCAATATTATTATAACAGCTACCACACACATTATGCAGGCTGGTACTAATCAGTAACTGAATCCTTTCTACCCTACTAGATTTGGCAAATGGCCCATTTTTGAAGTAGATTAAATTCTTTTATTTTCTCCAATGTGTGCTTTTGATTTTTTTCTCTTAATAGGTACTTAGTAGCATTTTATACTGTTTATTTTCCTATCATTGAAAAATGAGATGGCCTCCATAATTTAGTGGTACCAGGTTTAAGTGACTGACTTATCAGTTCTGTTTCTAAAGTATAATTTTTATTGCGTGAAGGAGTAAAACCTTAACAGAAAGGAAGTTTTTGGTTTAATCACATACAAGAGAAAAACTGGATTTATTTAACTAAAAAATAAACAATGGGAGTTGGGGAAATAATAAGATCTTCCTCTAAGTGGGCAATGTTTTTGTTAGAAGCTGTACATAACGATTTGCGATGATGCATGTGATACTAGTGATAATACACTAATTCCATCATATATATAAAATAGTATCATTATTTTATATTTCACAAATATATACAATTTTGAGAGAGATAGTATTCAAAAGAGAGGAGAACTAGATAGGGAAAAGGGGGATAAAGAAGAAGGTTAAAAGAAAAGTAAGATGAAAGGGGAAAAATGGTAAAGTGTAGCTACACTTGTTGCGAATAGGGAGGGGTGGGTGAATGGAAGGGAGGGGAAGGGAAGGGGGGAAGAGGGGGGAATACCAAGATGTATCACGTACAGGTACAAAATAACCATGTTGATTATGATCATTATGTATACAATGTACCATTACATGTTCTTGGTAAAAATAAAAAATTAAAAAAAATTAAACAATTCTGAAAATCTAATATTCAATTAAAATTTTTTTTAAATTGAGGAAGAATTAAAACAAACGCTATTCGATCAATGTTCTGGATTTACCAATATCTGTCTGCTGGTTCCAGATGGCCCAACCTACTGAGACTAAAGAACGTAATATAATTAACACCCTCAGCCAGCTGTGAAAAAAAAGACAATTTTCAAAGATATTTTAAACTGGGCAAAAAAAGAGCACACTGGTAAAAGAAATGTTAGGTAAGCTGGCAAGAAGTTCTGATCCTCAAAAGAAGTTTATGAAAGGCAGCCATTTTAAGAGAGAATATTAACCTTTTTCAACAATAAATGGTACAGAAACTAAATACAGAAACTGTTCTACACATCAATAAGTAAAAGACTAACAGGCTAATGAGAAAGTGGATGAGAGGTGTGAACACTCAAGTGGATGAGAGGTGGGCATTTCGGACATCCCAATGCCCAAAAGAAAAACAATATTGATGCTTATTAAGCAGCGGGAAATTTTACACCAAATTCAAAAGGAGGGAGCTATACACAATCACTCAAAATGGCAAAAATTAGAAGAGCGACATTACCGCATGTTAAGGAACATTAAAGCAACTGGATGTCCCTTATTTTAAGGCGAGAGTTTACATTTGAAGAATCCTTGTTGGGCAGTATCTACGAAAGATGAGCTCAGCCCCCCCTTTCCCTTCCTGCTTACGTGCCTGACAAATGCGTACTCATGTATAACACACGATTGTCCGCGGATGTTCACAGCGTCATTGTGTATCAAAATCAAGCGCAGAAGATCGACTGTTTGTCAACAGTGGAATGAATAAATCAACACTTTTTCACAAACTATCACAGTATGGAGCAACGGAAAAGAATGAATGACCACTCTATGCCAAAATGCAAACAGGGCTCTGAAACATAGTGCCAAGGGAGGGAAACTAGACACTCACGCTACATTATTCCTTTCCGAAAAACTTTAATAACAGGTAAAAATGCGTGGCCTTATAATTCAGGACATTAGTTGCATTTGGCATGGAGGAATGGTACTTATCGAGAGACAATATTTGGGAGCTGGAAACGCTTATGCAGGTAATACTTTTTTTTTTTTTTTGATCTGGATCAGAAATACATGGGCATGTTTACTTTTTGATCATCCACTTATCAGTACAGGTGTGATATCTGTACTTTTCTCTAATACTGTGTACATCATCAACAGCTTAAATAATCTGTTTGCAGGCTAGTTGACTGAGGCAATTAACTATGACCATGTCACACAATAGCTCAAAGAATTGATTTCGTATGAAATACAATCCCATTTGTGTTTCAAACGTAAGGTAAACCAAAATCGTATGAGATTTTTATGAACTTCATTTTCTCCCTCTCTCCCTTTTTCGGCCCGGCTGGAATTCTCTCTCCTCTTTCCTTTTCTCTTTCGTTAGCTTTGAAAAGCATAACTCGAGCTGGGGATTTAGCTCGGTGTTTAGAGTGCCTCACAAGCACAAGGCCCTGAGTTCAATCTCCAGCACCACACACACACACACACACACACACACACACACACACACACAAAGCAGTGTGAAAAGCACAACTTACATTTCCCCAGAGGCTATCTTACAAGTGGCTCGATTTTCTGCCCATTGCTATGTACATTAAGAACTGTGAAACTTGGAGCACCCAGCAATATGCAAGAGATGGGAAGAGTCAGGCTAAAAAGAGTGAGATTCCAATCCATATGCCTGAAGCAGGTTCCAGTCACGGAGATGTTTGTATTTTTGCAACATGCTACATGTGTTTGTTAGTTTTCCATGTGTAACAGAATCATGAGATAATAAACTTATAAACAGGAATATTTGTTTGGGCTCACAGCTTTGGTTATTCCTGTCCATGAACTCAGTTCTGTCACAAACATGTAGAACGAATTTGCCCTCGAAAACACAGAGAGACGAGAAGGAAGAAGAAAATCTAGCCAAGGAATATATTTTTTGAGGATCCATTATTGAATAGAGTCACCAACATTTGCTAACTCTTTTCTTAGTATAGACAAGAAGAAAGAAAGAAAAAAAATCCAAGAAATATAGTACTTTGTGTTTATTTTTAACACAAATGCAATTATTTACCCAATGCAATTATTTGCCTTTGTGCCATCAATATATCGCCCATGTTGGCATTTATCAGTAAATACGGACTCAGGACTCTGTACAAGACCCCCTTACTGATGTGTCTCTCCTGGTTCACCAAAGATTCATGATAGAAATGGTTTTCAGTGAAAAAGACCACCTCTCCAGTACTGTTTATGTCCTACCAGGTAGATATTAAAATTAAGCCCAGTTCTTTTTTTTTTTTTTTTGTTTTTGTTTTTGTTTTTGTTTTTGTTTTTTGTGGTGCCGGGGATCGAACTCAGGTCCTTGTGCTTGCAAGGCAAGCACTCTAATCACTGAGCTAAATCCCCAGCTCTTTTTTTTTTTTTAATAGTCCATGTTTGCAGTACATAATGATTATGTTCATCGTGATGTGTTGGTACATGTTCATAACACATCTTTACTCATTTTTTCAACCTCTACCTTTCCCATTCCTCGCTCCCTCCTTCCACCTCTTGGTCCCTTTCCCATTTGCAGAAGTTCTATTTCCATTTTTTCTTCAATTATTTTTACTTACATCTGCTTTTCCTTCCCTTCCTCCCTCCACCTCTTGTTTCCCTTTCCATTTGTAAAAGGTCTCCCTAGTCCCTATTGCCTATCTTTTACTTTGCTCTGTATTTATATATTGGACTTCTCATATAAGAGAAACCATGCAATATTTAAACTTGGGTATCTGATTTACTTCACTAAACATCATGGTCTCAGTTGTATTTATACACAGTGGAGTACCACACTGGCAGAATTAAGCTCAATTCTCACACTGAAGTAGAAACTACAAAAAAGAAAACCCTAAAAAGAGTCTTGAAAATGAATTAGCTTATCGTTTAAAAATGATTGAACCCCCCACACAAACTCTGTTCATTTTCTACAATTTGAATTCTCTCCTCACTTTACTCTTAGTTTATTCTAACTCCTAAAGTGACACATTTAATATGATTTTTCAATAAAAAGATCAGTAGTGAACCTTTATTTTTCCTTTGTTCGGAAAACATAACTAGAAACAATTTTGTAAAAAGACATTGGCGGGGGCATCCCTGAAAAAATCATCGGTTTAGAAATAGCCAGGAAGGATTTATTGAGGCAAAAGTTTTTTTGTTAAATGACCATTGTGTGGGATGTTCCAAGTATCGTTGTCATGGGAGACAATGGCGATTCAATGACAGCGGGAGGATTAGACTTCCAGAATGCCTTGGGCAACAGTCCAAGCGTCGTTTGATATTAGAAAAAAATGGGCTGGCAGGTTAAAGCAGCAGGGCTGGATCCGTTGTCAGAGGTGAGCGCTGTCTTCAGACTTCGGTCCCCAACAAAGTCACGGGTGACTGTGTATCTTTTCAGAGGGCTTCCAATTCTTTGAAGCCCCCTTTCTTTATCTGTAAACTAGAGGTTACACAACTTACAGGCATGGAAATTAACTGATACACATAGACCTGCCAACCCTACATCTCCTAGTCTTTACCGCCAAGACGCAACAGGTAGAGGCCAAGAATGAGAGCGATGTGTGGCACAGTCCGGCTGCAAAAGCAGTTTATTTACTGGTAGGGATGCACCGATCGACTGTCTGCGTTTGACTGCTGCTATGTACATTGCTGATAATTTGAGGCTGCTACTTATGTTGGAGTTAATGACAAGGAAATATAAACAGGTGGAGGGATGTTCCAAACCACAGACTTCCTGTTGCTGTCTTGAGATTAAAAATCTATCTTTCATGCTGCTCCCAGCTTTGCATTCCAGGCTTTTGGGAGATTGAATCACTTGCACAAAAACGTGCACCTCCTTTACACATTCAGACCTCCAGGGTCACGTATCCTTTCTCCCCCCTCAGGACGACCTTCCTCCTCCAATATGTTCTTCTGGGAGTTTGTTTGGGAGACGCGAGACAGGGGTATGTTCTTATAAATTCTAGTCCTTCTTGAGTCTTCTGGCTGCGAATCACTTGAAGGACATCCTTGTGTCCTCATTCATCTGGGTCACTCCACAGATGACCATGGAAACACACAAATGGCCCGTGCTAGATCCACAAAGGTGGAGGAAGAGAGATTAAACCCTCTTCCAAGCACCGGCTTTGTAGCTGATGATTTGGAGGTGATGGGACTTGGTTATCTCCCCGAGTAGCTTTGCTTGGAGAGAAACCACGCATACCGCTGCTATTCATGTACAACAGGCCGCGGAATGACCCCGAGTGTCTCCCCGGGAGTCGTGGGAGCCTCTGGCTCGGCACAAGCGGGAGACAGCCTCACCTGGAAAGGCAAACGCTTCTCCTCATCAAGATGCTCGTTTGGGAGGATGCTGAAGGCACAGGATGGGGAGCTGCTTCCAGACCGAGCGTAATCGCAGCGTTTTATCAGGCGATTCGTAACACTAGTAGGCAGCCGGGGCCGGGACTGGTGTCCTGAGGATAAAGAGAGCAAAGGAAGAGTGCTAAAAAAAAAAGTAGATGCATCAGGTGTAATTTAGGAAGTCAGAGAACTCACTCTCTCCAAACTCTCTCCAAACTCTCGTAATCCATGAACATGAGAAAACAGGTTTGAAAACATCCAGCATTACAGCTTCAAAAACACCGCGAGACCACCTCTCCCAATAACGGGTCTATTCGCCTCCTTCCTTCCTGCCTCCCTCCCTCCCTTCCCCTCTCTCTCCATTCCTTGCCATCACTTTTATGAACTTTTCCTTTCGTAATGACAAATTCCGTCTTCATGGAGGTCTGCCTGCTTTTGGAGCACCTTCATTTTGTGGCAAGATGACTTTGCAGCTGCATGTCCGTGCAGAGAGGCTGTCGACACTGGTCAGTGCGGCAGATGTCTTAATAAAATTCTGTTCATCGCGTGACACAGTCGGAGCAGCTGTGCTTCAAGGGACAAAACAGGGAGGGGAAAGGGCCATGCAAGATCCTGGTGGGGGGTGTGTCCAGAAGACGAAGTTGCTAAAATGCAGCAGCGAAGTCCTGGTTCTTGGCAGCATCCGAAGGCGTGGTGTATCCGGGTGGGTACGACCCTCCTGTGCTTCCCTCTTGCCAGTTCCCTGTGAATGATCTGTACTCGCCTACCTCACTGCCTCACAAGGGTCCATTATTTCCCCTTCTTTTTTCTGGTCTAACTACCTCAATTTAAAACACAAGAAGCTGGGCACTGTGGCTCGCTTTGGTAATCCCAACACTCTGGGAGGTTGTTGCAGGAAGGCTTCAAGTTCAAGCCCAGCCTGGGCAACATAGCAACTCAGCAAGATCCTCCTGTCTCAAAATCAGAAACTGAAAATGGGCTGGGGATGCAGCTCATTGTGAGGGTTCTGGGTTCTATCCGCCAGTACCGTCCAAAAAAGAAAATAATAAAAAGAAATCTTCCCACCTCTCTTCCTGGCAGCTGTGACTGGTGGACAAAATTACCTTGTAGACTAGTATAAACTGCAGGTTAAATGGATTAATCTATAGTAGAGCAGGTAAAGGAAGACTGTCTTAGTCTATGAGCTGGTACAATAATCCACTCTAGACCAGGTTCCTTATACACAACAGGTCTCAGTTGCTCTGGTCCTGGAGGCTGAGGTCCAAGGCGGCAGATCCTGTGTCTGGTGAGGGCCACCTCCTGGGTCATAAATGGTGCCTTCTCACTGGGCCCTCACATGGTGGAAGGGGGAAGGAGCTCTCTGAAGTTTCTGTGATAAAGACATCAAATTCATCCGTGAAACTCTGCCCTTATGATCTTATTACCTGCCAAAGTTTTCAACATCTAACACGCCCCTCTTGGGGGTGAGGATTTAACGTAGGAATCTCGGAGGAGGGCACACATATTCAGTCCAGTGCATGGCCCAGGGGATCGTGAATCATTCAGTTTGTCAGCTCAGGCCACCGTGTGCCAATGCCACGTCTTGGGTGACTGACAGGCAGCAGACCTTGAAGAGTCCTGGAGGGTGGAGCCACGGTCAAGGGTTGGCATATCCCATGTCTGGTGAGGGCTGCTTCCTGGCTCATAGATGGTGGCTTCACGTGGTGGAAGAGGCAGGGGGCTCTGTTTTATAAAGACCCGGGTTCCATCCACGAGGCTCCACACCTAGGACCTCGCCACTTCCCAAAAGCCCCGGCTCCTAACACCATCATCATGGGTGTGAGAGTTCAGCACACAAATTTTAGGGGCGCATACGCCTTCCACCTAGAGCAGAGACCAGATCTGCAGGACATACAGACTGCCCATTTCACGTGAAAGCCAAGCCAGCATCTACAATCGTAGGGAGCCCCTCTTTCTCCACGTCCCCCTAAGACTGTGTGGTTTCCCTCGCCTGAGGGTTAACATTCCCTGAACAGGAACAATTTTGATGCCATTTCCCAGGGTAAAGTCCACAGCCGCCTTGTTGGCTCTAATCTTCCGGTGCCTGATATATGTAGTACACACCACACACATGATTCTGCTTGTTTGTTTGGGCATTAAATCAAGGTTTTAATTGTATCAGTGACTTACTGTGGGGACGGCCTCTGATAAGCAGCAAGAATTCTTGCTGTGGAAATAGACACACTTCAGGGGTTCCTTTGCTGTTATGGGGGTTCCAAGCACATATCAGATCCTATTAGTGCTGGAACCATGGGCGACAACAAAAACTGTCTTCTGAGATCACTAACCGACATCTCTGCCGGGACTTTTCTGTCTCCTGTGGACAATGTCTTGCTACTTGGAAAGGAGGCAAGAAGCCAGTTTGGAGCTGGATGTTCACACTGCACATTGGAGGCTCTGCCCTTCTCTTGCCAAATCCTATTCATACTCACGGGGCTCCCTGAAGTTGTTTGACTGTTTTCCACCTGTGAGCGCCTGAGACAGATGGTGGGTCTTCTAGGGCCAAAGGCAGCAAAGAAAACGTGCGTGCACTTTACAGATTTAAAAGTGTTCTCTGCAGAGTGGGTGAGAGCCGTTTGTTGAGTGGTATTTTCTTGCTCTTTCTGCTGGGGAACAGATCATCTGAGACCAAGGTTTGGTGCCACCCATGCATATTCTACCCTGTAGAGGCTAGAGAGACAAGAGGCTGACTTCCCACTCCTATCAGTTTTCTAGAGAGAGAGATGAATCGGGGAGTTTTGCTTGAGGGCCTAGTACTCCAACATAAGTCTTGACAATCGGACCATATGCCGTGGTCTTTGCATAGGCAAAGTTCCAGAGAAATGAGGGTTTCCCTCAGTAAAGATTAAAGTTCGACAAATGAAAGCCGTCCTGCTGATCATTTTCAGCTGGCAAACCCTAGAGTACATCAAGCAGTTCACTCCAGGAAAGCTAATGGGCTTCCTTTCTCTGCTCTGGTTTTGCTGGGAGCTTCTAATCTTGCCAGAACGGTGGGTTTATTGAGTGCATAGAATTCACTGCATTTGTCCTACATCAGCCTATGTGTGAGGTTTGGCCAACAGTTTCAACAACATGGTGTCTTTGGATCGTTTATGACAGCCCAAAGCATGCCTCTCAAGGCCATGAAAATTTCCAGGATCCTTGAAATCCCAACGGTGAGATGAAACACACAGAATGATTCTCTCCACTGGGAAAAATCTAGTTTGACCAGGAAGTCCAATATGCCACGGGAACGAGGCAATGTCCCTTTTGGGATGTGATGCATCCAAAACCTTCTTTAGACGAAAGTCACCCAGAATATTAAAATAACATCTCCACCTTCACCTTGCCTGGAGACAGACAAACGAGGTGCCTCATGGAAGCACGAAAGCTTTCTACATCTGTGTGTCACTGTGGTTTGCAGCCCACTGCGATCCCCTTCTCAAATCATGAACAAAACAGCTTGTCGCCATTGGCGTTTAAGGTAATCTTCAGTATGAACTGCAATCATGACAAAATTCTTTTTCCCCCATTGTTTCCATTTACACCCTCTTCTCCTTTTTCTTTTCATTTTTAAATTTTCTTTTTCTTAGTCCATGTTTGCAATACATAATGTTTACACTCAAGTAAATGTTTACATGCAAATAACACACCCTAATTCCCGTTTTCTTTCCCTCCTTTCCTTCCTCCATCTCTTGGGCCCCTTCCCTTTGCAAAGGATCTACCTCCCTGTTTCCTATTATCTATCTTTTATTTTGCACTTTACTTATAATTTGTATTTCTCATGTAAGAGAAACCATGCAATATTGAAGCTTGTGTGTATGATCTACTTCATTTAACATTACGGTCTCAGAATGCATCTATTTTCCTACAAACGACTCAAGCTTGTCCTTCTTTATGGCAGAGTAGTACTCTGTTGTATGTAAATACCACATTTTATTTGTCCATTCATCTGTTGATGGACATATTGGCTGCTTCCAAGATTTAGCTATTGTAAATATGCTGCTATAAACATGGATGCGCGTGGATCACCGCGATACAAACTCTTTTTTTTAGGAAGATACCTAGAAGGGGAATAGCTGTGTCAAATGGAATGTCGAGTTTTTGTTTTTGAGGAATCTCCATACTGATTTCCATAGTGCTTGTAGTAGTTTACACTCCTACTGACAATGTAGACATTTTCCAGTTTTGAGGTTTGATTTTCAAGAGCTTTCAAACTGTACCCTTTCTCCTTAGTGCTCCCCAAATGGCCAAGCTGCTGAGAAAGCCTAGAAGAGACCCCTCTGGAAGGCAATGGGGAGCGCCAAACCACTCGAACCCTAACCCTGCCGACTGCAGCAAACTTCGGCTTGGCCCTGTGGCCTACCCACAGTCAAACCCAGACCACAGCACCCTCCTCACCCTTATTTTACCCCACACCAAGTATGAGCTCTTCTATTTGGGAAATTCCTGTGCTCTACACTGTGTGTGTAATAAACCACTTTTATTTTTGGTATATGGGTGTGATACAAAATAATCACATTCATCTTGGGGAACTGGTACATACACAGATCACAATCGAATCATTTTTACTCTCTCTGTCTTGCCCCTTTCCCAGATCCTTTTCCCATCTCTACAGTCTAGCTCCCCATTCCTGTTACTTCTATTTTATTCTGCTCTGCAAATTATTTATATGTTACGTCTCTTGTATTAGATAAATCGTGTGATATTTAACCTTTTGAGTCTGATTTATTTCACTTAGCATCCTGGTTTCAAAGAGCATCCATTCCTATAGGTGACACAAATGTATCCTTTTTTCGGCAAATATATGTATATTTACATATACATAAATCTCATATATATATTTATATATAAATCTCATATATATCTCATATATATTTATATATATAAATCTCGTATATGTATTTATATATATTTATATATAAATCTCGTATATGTATTTATATATATTTACATATATAAATCTCGTATATGTATTTATATATGTTTACATATATAAATCTCTTATATGTATTTATATATGTTTACATATATAAATCTCGTATATGTATTTATATATGTTTACATATATAAATCTCGTATATGTATTTATATATGTTTACATATATAAATCTCGTATATGTATTTATATATGTTTACATATAAAAATCTCGTATATGTATTTATATATGTTTACATATAAAAATCTCGTATATGTATTTATATATGTTTACATATAAAAATCTCGTATATGTATTTATATATGTTTACATATAAAAATCTCGTATATGTATTTATATATGTTTACATATATAAATCTCGTATATGTATTTATATATGTTTACATATAAAAATCTCGTATATGTATTTATATATGTTTACATATAAAAATCTCGTATATGTATTTATATATGTTTACATATATAAATCTCGTATATGTATTTATATATGTTTACATATAAAAATCTCGTATATGTATTTATATGTTTATATATAAATCTCATATATGTATTTATATATATAAATCTCATATGTATTTATATATATTTATATATATAAATCTTATATATTTATATATATAAATCTCATATATATTTACATATATAAATCTCATATATATTTACATATATAAATCTCATATATATTTATATATATATAAATCTCATATATATATATATCTCATAAACTAAACTACCTCTGTCTAAAGGGCCAGTAAGTGCAGGAAAAAATGAAAAATGTTCAGCATCTTTGGCCATTAGAAATATGTCCATGATTATTTGAGTTGTGCTGCTATAAGCATGGAGAATACACACACACACACACACACATATATATGTATCACAGTAATATGATAACTGTAACTCTTCGGGTAAGATATCCAGGTGAGGTATACCTGGGTAGAATAGAATTTTTATTTTTAGTTTATTGAGGAATTTCCACACTGATTTCCCTAGAGGCTGGACTGCTTTACACGCCCGCCAAAAGAAAAAGGAGAAATGTTTCCTCGCCCACACATCACCAGCTTTTGTTGTTTTTTGTTTTTTATTTATTTATTTATTTTCTTCTTTTGAGACAGTGTCTTGCTATGTAGTTCAGGTTAGCCTTGAACTCACCGTGTAGCCCAGGTTGTTCTCAAATTCCTGGTGATCCTCCTGCCTCAGCCTTCCAAGCTCTGGGATTATAGGCAGGTGCCACCATACCTGGCTGAGTTCTTGATGATAGCCATTTGTACTGGAGTAAGATGAAATCTCAGTATTGGTTTGAGTAGTATTTCCTTAATGACCATTGATGCTGAACATTTTTTCTTGTTCTTATTTTCCCTTTAGACAGTGGTACTCTAACTTATGAACTTCATTTGTTTTACGATTTAGGGGAATATGGCTACGTTTGCGTTTGTGTGGAGAAGATGGCCGCAGTCATTCTATTGCAGAGTTTGCAAATGGAAGCAAAATTCTGCTGAATGCTTTTTTTTATGAACCAAATTGTTTACAAACAGAAGCGTTTGTGAACTGAAGCATTACCGTACTTTTCCTTCTAAGAAGCGTGTATTGTTTTCGGTTGCCTATTTTGATCGGTTCTGTTATTTTGAGGGCTCTAATTTTTGAGTTTTTAAATGTATTCTAGATATTAGTTCTCTGCTGGGGAAGTAGATGGCAAAATTTTTTTTCTCATTCTGTATGTTGGCTATTTCCTCTGCTGTGCAGAAGATTTTTAATTTGATATAATCCCATTTGTTGATTCTTGATATTATTTCTATGCAATAAGATTTTGTTCTGAGTCCCTGTCTATACCTATGGCCTAAGACATTTTACTTATTTTATCTTCAGCAGATTCTGTGTTTCTGTTTATATATCTTGGTGTTGATCCATTTTTTAAAATTTTATTAGAGAGCAAACAATAAAGATCTAGATTAATTCTTCAATACATAATCAGTTTTCCCACCACTATTTGCTAAATAGGCCGTGTTTTCTCCAGGGCACGTTTTTGATTCTTTTGTCAAATATCTGTGGGTACCTATGAGTCGTGTATCCACATATCTAAAAATCCCTGGGAAGGAAGCTACTGAGTGTCCAGCTGGGATTCTGGTCACTCAAATAAAGCAGTAGCCCACTAGCAAACTGTCTATTGGATGAATAAACCTAGTAGCAAAGTGTCTTTTTATTAAATAAATAAATTTCTCATGGGGTGTGTGTGTGTGTGTGTGTGTGTAGAAAGCACCTCAATTCTTGTTATTGTCCTTGGTTTAATTATGAATTGCCAGCTCTAGTCCCACATCCTGTAAAATCTACGGTTTCTCTGTAATTTTGAATGAAACCATCTGCTAAACAAATTTCAAATCTGGCTAAAATCCGTGCAGCTGTTTTATGTGGTATGAAACTACACGGAATCTGTATTTTGTGAATGTAGATGTCTTCAGTTTTTAAGCATTTTCATCCATCTGTTTTCATCCATCCACCTAGCCACTCACCCACCCAGATATTCATCTAGATTTTTATATCTTTCCATCCATCTATTTATGCATCTACTCATCCACATATTCACCTACTTATTTTATTCCATCTGTCCATCCATGCATTCATGTATAAACTCATCCATTCATTTGTCCACACATTCATCCACCTATTGACTTCCATCCATCCACCTACTCATTCATCTATCCATGAATAGATTCATCTACCATCCATCCATCCATCCATCCATCTATCCATCCCTCCTTCTGTCCTCATATCAACCTATTCTTTCATTCATCCATCCATCCACACATTCTTCTACCTATTTACTTCCATCCATCTACTTTTTCACCTATCTTTCCACATACTCATCTACCTGTTTTCTTCTATCCATCTATCCATTCATCTATCCATCCATCCACCCACCCACACATCAACCCATTTATTCAACCTACTCACCCCTCCATCCATTCGCAAATCCACCTATCTGTCCATCTGCCCATCCATTCAATCTCTATTTCTACAAACATTTTAAGGTAGTTTGGAAAGATGCATGAAAGATATGTAGAGAATTATTACTAAACAAACAAATAGTGATGAAAACAACCACAAAAATCAGATGCAGATGAAAGAAGACAGCCAGTATAGGGACACAAAGTAAGACTGGGGGTTAGATTTACACAAGTCTCATTTCATCTGACTGAGCACACCTACCATGTGAGGGCCACACATTAGACACAGGTTTCTTGTACTCCCCAAGTGGCCTCTATACGTACTAAGATTTCTGCTGGGTCTACGTAGAGAACCTCCCTGTGTTATTTACTGTATTTCACATCAAATATTGGAAGGCATTTGAATAGACAACACATGTAGTCCATCACTCAATTTCTTTCTTCATCAAAAATCTAAAGCAAGTTGAGCAATGAAGTAAGAGAACAATGATCAAGGACAAACCAGCTGGTCAATACTTGAAAAATCCATTTTAGTCCCTTAGGACTGCCGACAGAAAAATGTATACTTAACATTTAGCCAAAAATAAAAACTCTGCACAAGGCCTAATTATTGATTGCTTCGTTACCTTCAAATCAGCCTGGAGAGTGTGCACAGCCTGGAGAGTGTGTGAGGCCTGGAGAGTGTGCACAGCCTGAAGAGTGTGTGCAGCCTGGAGCTGGGAACGAACACAGTGGCCGTGAAGACACTGTGAAGCCTGCAATCAGAAGGAATTGCAATTATGCTACTGAGCACTAATCCTAGAAAATCAAAACACAGTTAGGCAGCCAGTAAATCCCATTATGAAATATAATAATCATTATTACACCTTTCTGCTCTCCCCCAGAAAATAAAGTGTTGGAGACATTATGGCATCGCCGAACCGTTTTCCATTGTGGGGTCGTTATTCTTTATGATGCTACTAAACATACTCATCATTTTACAAATCCCAAGTTCACCTTCCAAATGCATGATCTCGTCCTTCTGCATAAAGTTAATCAAAGTTGTAAAAGTGCTTTATTCTATATCTTTATTTTTCCCCACAGGGATGGGGGAATAAAAATGCAAGGTATCCGAGGAGGAGAAGCACAAGATTGAAAAAAGAAACCTTGAAATGCCATTGTCCCTCTGGCAGCCCATGAAAAAAGACTCAGAGATTAACCCTTGAGTGGAAAATAGACACCACATGTATTTTCTCAGAAAAGCATGCTTTTTTTTTGGGAAATTCTTCGTCACCTCTAGCCTGATTTTTTTAAATGCTATAACTAAACTTTGAATCATTAACTGAAAAAAAATGGTCATCTTCTTCTATGGACTCTGTAAAGTACACTTAGAGTATAATCAAATTTTCAGGAGCTGGAAACTTACTTCAGTGGTTAGAGTGTTTACCTAGCAAGTGCAAGGCTCTGAGTTCGATCCCTAGTAGGAAAAAAAAAATCATAACACCAGTGGCAAAGGAATCAGGAATGATGCTAATTTTCCAATTTTCCTCAATTTAATACTTCTTCTAGAGACATGGCAGAATTGGTCCATGCTGAAGTTTTTCTTTAGGGTTCAGATTAGGACATTGCATAGTGGGATAATATAGTGTATCTATGGGCACTCAGTGAATATTCATGAATCCTCAATGAATAAATGAACATGTGAATCAGTGTACTGTTACTTTATGAAATCAAAGCACACCACTCCAGACAAAGAAATCAAAATGGCCATCACACATTTCTTTCAATTCCCATTCTAACAAGGAAAGTCAACACACACAAACAACAAATTCCCCATTCATAAATTACTGCTAGGAAGAATGACAAATTGTCATTTCTTCTGTACATCAAAAGCAGTTGAATATCCACCATATGCTAATATCTGTATTCTTCTGCTGAAATTCTCCCCCCCTTTCTTTGTTTTCTTTTCTCTTTTTTTAGCAACGTCAGGAATAAAAAAGTCATTCAAGATGAGTCTGGGTATATAAATAGCATTTCATCTTGCAGAAATAGCTCAGTGTGATGAGAAAGAAAGCTAACATACTCACTTTGTGATGCAAGTATACAGCTTCATTGATGGTTAGACTCTCCCTTTAGCCTTCAACCAGCACATGCGTTGGTGCTGATGGAGGGGCCTTAAAGGGGGCGGCTCTGCAATTAGAGGAAGGAAATACAGACTGAGCAAGCACTAACCCTGCTGTACCAGCTTGCGTTGTTCCAGTGATGACTTCCCATCTGACAAGAGTCTCAGTTTCTTTCTTGAACAAAATACAAAGCCACTCAGACTCCTTTTGCCGAAAGCCAGGGCCAGAAGAGTTTGATGAATGATGGTGGCCCAAAGATGTCCATGTCCTAAATCTAAATCTGTGAATGTGTCACCCTGCCTGGCAGGAGAGACTACACAGGTATGATGAAGCCAAGGATGTTGAGATGGTGAGAAAACCCCGGAGTACACGCTTGTCACTGATGGGCGTGTAAGGCTCCTTAGTAGAAGAAGTTGGCAAGATGCAAGAGGGATGGGTCTCCAGAACCTGGAAAATGTGGAGAAAAAGATTCTCCCCCAGAGTCACCAGAGGCAACACACCGATGCCACCATACTGATTTTGAGCCAGTGACACTAATTCATGTCTTGTTCATTATTTTGTTGTTTAATATATATATATAATGTATAAGATAGTGTGTGTGTGTGTGTGTGTGTGTGTGTGTGTGTATTAAACTACCTTAAATACTTTGTAAAAATAGAGAATGGTTGGATGAATGGATGGCTGGGTGGATGAATGGGTAGGTGGATGGATAGATGGATAGATGGTGAGTGGATGAAAAGATGGATGGGTGGGTGGAATTATGACCTCTAGAACTGGACAGAAATAAGCATTATCTTCATCTTCTGAGTCTGTACGAATTTATTATAGCAGTCTTAGGAAACTAGCACAGATGGTCCTTTGTGGTTTCTGTCATCAAGAACGCACACGACTTCAGAGAGAAGGCTGGATTTTGAGACTATTCCTCTTCAGAGTTACAAAGGGAAATTTAGTACAATGACAAATTCCTAGATATCTGGGAATACTTTTAATATATTTAATATATTAATGTACCATTTCTGCATTCATTTAGTACTTTCACTTAAACTTGATCTATCACTGAGGCCTGGAGTCATCAGCATGTCTAACTGAAGAACACCCTATTCTCTAAAGAAAGGCACGGGGAGGTAACATAGACTGCAGATTATTACTGGAGAGTTTCCTTCCAGTAGACCTTTAAGAGACTGAGTGCCAAACTATAACCCAAAAGCCACTTATTTATTGCAAAATGCAGCACTGCCATTGAACCTGAATACGGAGGTTTCAGTTTAGAAAAAGCAACTTCACATTAATGTATTTTATCTTAAAAGAAAAATACAATAAGACGTGTGCCATAGGATCACCGCCAGTGTGTTAGAGAAACACAGCACTTGTTTTGCCCACCAGAACGAGTTGGAGACATTTAAATATGACAGGGTGGGGTTACTGGGGCGGGGGTGGGGCACTAAATTAGTAAGAACTTACGATAAGGGATGCAATGGCGTGAAGGTGTGATCTTTCCAAATAGGACGACTAACTACCTCCAGGACCACCATCAACCTTGCTGCAAACTGGCTCTTTCCCTGCTCATGGGACATCCATTCTGAAACGTAGAAAGCTCCTTTGCAAACTGAAATGAGCAAGTCACTGCCTGCAAATGATAAAACTGTTCATGGGCAAAGGGTGAAAGATTCCCAGGAACGACTCAGTGGGATTTTTACATTGTTCATTCATTCGCTCCTTCGTGAAACAAAATTGTAACAAACACGTGTGACTTTCAAATTCTATCCTAAGGTGCGTAGGATTGAAAAATACATGTGTCAGGTTCTACACCCAAGAAACATATACCTGTTGGAAAGAAGACTATCACACACACACAAGAGCACACATACATGCACACATATATGTATGCCAACATCTTGATTTTGGACACACACACACACACACTATGTGTGTGTGTGGCACTTTGTCTTTTTCCAATGACCCTTTTTGAAGGAGCACAATAAATTTTTAAAGCAAAATATTCTATTAAGTATGATTACACATCTTTTCATTTACATATATTTTTTCTATGATATATATGTCACAAGAGCCCATTGAATTATCCCAGTCTAACAAAAAATTATTTACCATCCATCTTACAATTTTCAAAACTTCTGAGCCTGAGTTTTTCTTCTCTCTGTATATAAATGTACGGTACACCTAATATGGATACATTATATCACATTATATACCACACATACATACACATAATGTAATATGTATCTCTGGTAGTATAATAGGCTACATGTAACAACATAACAAAATAATATTATACACAGTAATAAAATGTAACTAATTCAGAGAATATATTATGTGAATGAATGATACAATGTATATATACATTAGTATGTAATGTGTACATATTAGTAATACAATGTGCATGTATTATACATAATGTAAATGTTTGTATACATATCTATATGGACACAGGAAAATGTATGACAAACCTTAAACAAAAAATAGCAGCACTTTTTATTTTTTTTGTTTTTAATACAGAGTAGATTCCATTGTCATGGTGTGTCCCGTGGGCTCAATGACACAATGAGGCTATCCCTAAAATAGATCAAATGTGCAAAAGTGAAACAGATGTGCTGTCATACTTAAATAGGACATTTCACTCTAACAGCTGATTGAGTTCATTCAGGGCAGGGGGGTGGCAGAGCACAGCGCTGGCAAATGCAAAGTGCCACATTTTGCTGAGAGGTATGCAGCTTGTATGACCTTTCTTTGCTAGGTCCAGTTTCTAGAAGGATGAAATTAGGTTTAAAAAGATCATTCTCAATTTCTCTGTCTGGTCATGTCTCTTCCCTCGTAGCGTTTCAGGAGCACCAGCCAGCCGAGCTTAGCGTGTCTCTTTCCTGAGTGGGTAGGAGCTTGGGCGGGGGCTGTTGTGCTTTATTCCCAGATTTGCCGGATGCCTTGGCCGTGGAAATGCAGTTTTTTCCTCTTTTTAACTTCATTTCAAGGTGGTCTTTCTTTACAGACTCACTCAGGGCTGCGAGGAGTTCAAAATCCCCGAGTGTTGTTGACCGAATTAACTTGAGACAATCTGCCTCTTGATTCTCTGCAAATAAATATATTTATCAAAGTCCACCACCGTAAGTGTACAGGGTCCATCTTAACGTATGCTGAGAACGTTTCCAAGAATGACCCAGAAAATCTCACCAATCCCTCCCATTGACAACTGCACAGTCTGTTCCAGCATGAAGCTGACAATCACTCACGCCGCTTCGCTAATTTCAATACTGTGGCCAGCTCGAGATATCAGGCAAGCTAATTAACCTCTGTGTAACTCAATTTGCCAATCAGGGAAACCTGCGAAATTGGACCATTCTCTCCACCGCTCTCCTCTGCCTGACAAAGACTTGCTGATATCGGGTATGAAGCGAGAAGGCCACAAGCATGTGGGGCCCAGAAGACGTGGCCAAAAAGAAAAGAAAATGTGGGCCAAAGAGGTGCAGTAAGTTCCTGGCTCGCTAGAAACACACAGCTGAATTCTGAGCTTTCCAAATTCTTAACCTTCTGTTGCGACTGGGG
>PVJO010017618.1:0-38654 GCA_004026905.1 Hystrix cristata | reverse complement strand
AAAGCTTCTAGTTTCTGGCCATTTAGTGTAATGTTGGCCGTTGGTTTATCATATATGGCTTTTATCAGATTGAGATATACACCATCTATTCCTAATTTCTGTAGTGTTTTTATCATGAACGGGTGTTGGATTTTGTCAAATGCTTTTTCTGCATCTATTGAGATGATCATGTGATTTTTGTCTTTGACTTTGTTGATGTCGTGTGTTCCCAAGCTAAATTCTTTAGAATACAGTTTTTCATTTTCATTTCTTTTATGCCATATTACATAAATTTTTCTGTTCTCTCTAGGAATCTTTTGCAGAACTTGGAAGTTCACAGAAGTAAAATGTCTTTTGGGGAAATAGCAGTTGTTTTCTGTGTCCAGTCCTATTTGAGTCTTATATTATTGAGCTCTGAGTTTTTTCTTAACTTCTACGCTTTTAAAAATATCCAGTGCAGGGCACTGGGTTGTAACATTTATAATTTGGATGGCTCTAAGTGACTATTTAATGTGGTATATGCCATATAAGAGTCATAGATGAGACTCCATTTTGGCATCAGTACAGGCTCAAATAGCAAAGTACTGATGGTGAGGTAGCTTTCATCTGAAAATCTTTCTCGGCCATGGATAGGTACACTGACGATAAAAGACTCTGCTTACTAACCTTGGCAAGTGTGTATTAGCTTTCCAGGGTTCATTTTATATTCTTTTACTATAACACATAATTCAACAGTGTGTTGTGAGATCGGGGGAATCTATTTGTAATTTTAAAATTATTGTTTGAAGTGATAATTTTAAAAGTTATTATTGGCTGCAATGTTAACTTTTCAAGTAATTTTCATAAATACAGATGTACTCAGACATTAAAAATGAACATTTTAAAGAATCGTTCTTTTACAGTTTTATTTTCATTGTTCTACAGAACAAAGGTTCAGCTGAAACAATACAAGGCCAGATATTATTTTAGCCTTTGCAGCTTACTTAATTTGTATTTGGTCCAAAATAGTTCTCTATTTTTGATTTAAATTATACAGAGTTGCTTAATAATCAACTTCAGTATTTCTCTATTTCATCATCCTTTTCTTTTTCATCATTATATTCTCTTCCTTCTTTCTTCCCTGATTTACATATGGTATTTCAATTTTTCCTAATAGGCATCATGAATCAGTACTCTGTCATTTATATACTGTAAAATATAATTGAATATAACTAATTCAAATGAGTAAAGACATATTATGAAGACTTTATGTTGTTTTACAATTTTACTTCCCTCTTCATAATCTTGAATATAATGACACCTATGTATTATATATAGGCATATATATGTACATATATTACATTCTATATATATTAGACGATTTGTTTTAATAATATTTTCAAGAACACTGGCATACACTAATATAGTAATAACAACATTTTAATATTTATTCTGTGGAAATGACAGAAGAATTTTTATACTATTAATCATAGATATTCTGGATAAAAATTATGACTGATATAAACAGATATTGATATCAAATTTCAAAATTTGATGAATTTTGCCTTCTGTGTGCATTCTTGCCCCATACTCTTTTCTGCTGGGACGTCATGTTTATTTTATTTTATTTTATTTTATTTTATTTTTTGGGGGGGTCTTTCGAATTTATTTATTTATTTATTTATTTATTTATTTATTTATTTTTTAACCAAGATTGTGTATTGGTACAACTTACATATAATGGTCACATTCATCACATTTATTTTGTACCTGTACATGATACATCTTGGTTCTCCCCCTCTTCCCCACCTCTCCCCTCTATTCCCTTCATCCCTATTTACAGCAGGCTCATTCACATTTCTCCATGAATTCTCTTTACTTTTTCTATCACTTTTTTTCCTTCCCGCTTCTCCCTCCTCTCCCTCCAATGCTCCTCTCCTTTGAATATTATCTTCCTTTTATATTATATCTATTACACCTCTTCATCCTTTTTTACAGCCGTGGTTTCTCATATCAGAGAAACAATTTGACAGGTACTCATGAGTGTCCGATTTATTTCACTTAATAGTATGTTCTCAAGGAACATCCATTTACATACAAATGACTCTAGTTTATCCTTTTTTATGGCAGTGGTAGTACTCCATTGTGTAGAAAAAACACATTTTCTTTAACCATTCATTGGTTGTTGGGCATTTAGGCTGTTTCCAAGACTTAGCTATTACAAATTGTGTTGCTATAAACATGGTTATGCATACATCCCTGTGGTATGAGGATTCCAATTCTTCTGGGAAGATCCCCAGTAGAGGAATAGCTGGATCAAATGGAACCTCTAGTTCTAGTTGTTTGAGGAATCTCCATACTGATTTCCATAGTGGCTGGACCAGTCTACATTCCCACCAACAATGGAGGAGGGTTCCTTTTTCCCCACAGCCCCGCCAGCATTTGTTACTGGTTGATTTTTTTCATAAACGTGGTTCTTTCTGGAGGGAAATGGAATCTTAATGTTGTTTTGAGTTGCATCTCTCGGATGACTAGTGATGTTGAACATTTTTTCATGTATTTATTTGCCTTTTAAATTTCTTCATCTGGGAAATGTTTATTCATTTCAGATGCCCTTTTTTGGATTGGGTCTTTGGATTTGGGAGGTTTAATTTTTTTGAGTTCTTTATATATTCTAGATGTTAGACCTTTGTCTGATGGATAGCTAGTAAAAATTTTTTCCCAGTTTGTGGGTTTTCATCCTGCTCTGTTGGTGATTTCTTTTGCTGTGCAAAAGCTTTTTAATAGCATGTGGTCCCTAGCACTGATTCTTTGTGTTGTTTCCTATGCAGTTTGGGTTATGTTCAAAATTTTTTTCCCCATCCCTATGTCTTCGAGGGTTCTTCTCATTTTATTCTCCAGTAGATTTAGTGTTTCTGTTTTAATGTTTAGATCTTTGATCCACTTTGATTTTAGCTTAGTGGTGAGAGACTTGTATCTAATTTTAGTTTTCGGCATGTGGCCAGCCAGTTTTTCCAGCACCATTTGTTAAAGAGGCTATCTTTCTTCCAGTGAGGGTGTTTGGCTCCTTTGTCAAAGATGAGGTATTTGAGTGTGTTTGCAGTTGTTTCTGTATCCTCCAATCTATTCCATTGATCCTCAGGTCTGTCTTTTTGCCAGTATCATGCTGTTTTTATCACTGTAGCTTTGTAGTATAGTTTTAGGTCGGGAACTGTGATGCCCCCTGCCTTTCCCCTATTGCTTAGGATTGTTTTTGCTATTCTTGGTCTCTTCTGGTTCCAGATGAAGTTCATGATTGTCCTTTCTAATTTGCAATTTAGAAAGTATAGCCATTTTCACTATGTTGGTTCTTCCTACCCAGGAACATGGGATATCTTTCCATTTTCTGATATCCCTTTCTATTTCCTTTTTTAGAGTGCTGTGGTTTTTGATGTAAAGGTCTTTTACTTCCTTTATTAGGTAGATTCCTAAGTATTTTATTTTTTTGTGTGCAATTTTGAAAGGTATATCGTCTATTATTTCTTTTTCAGTGAGTTTATTGTTTGTGTATAGCAATGCTATTGACGTTTGAGTGTTGACTATGTATCCGGCAACACAACTGAATTTAGTTATTAAATCTAGAAGTTTTTTGGTGGAGTTTTTTGGGTCTTTTATGTAGAGTATCATGTCATCCACTTGTCATGTTTATTTTTAGATGTCTTTTTACTTTGCTTTTAATCTTTGTCCTTGTAAATATTCAAATTGTTTTTATGACAATCACGAACAATTGACTGCCCAGAAATTTCTTCCTATAAATCTATATCAAAAAATATTTACAAATATTTCAAATTGAGTAAATATGAGCATCTTCATACATATAATAGAAACAATATATTTAAATTGGGGTAAAGTTTGGGAAAAATGTGTGTAAACACCCAGTATATACATTGTGTCAAATAAAGTAGGGTTTCACAAAATACTCTCTATCCATCTTATTAAAAGAAAGGAAAAGATGTGAAAAAGGGAAGTCATGTTTTAAATAAGCAACTTTGTGGTACAGTGACTTTCATTTATTAAATATATTAGGAGTTTGGTATACAGATTATGAAATAAATATTTGTAGTATGTTAGGCTTCAGGAAAGACAAACTGTTTCCAATAAAGAATTTCTGCCATTCGCAGAGCACTATTAAAACATTAAGTACTGATAGTATTTAGGAGCACTGGATGGAAATAGTCCTCTGGAAATACGAATGTGGTCTTCATTTCCTCCAAAAAGTCTAAGCTTTAATATTTAAGTACTGTTAAGGGCTTTAAAATTTGAAAAAGATTTTTATCTTTTAATGATGTATTCCACTTACTCAGTTTTTTGCATTGGTGATTGTTGCAAATTCCCAAACATGTAGTTATTATTTCAAGATATTTCTCTAAACGATTTATAAAAGTAATTTCTAGGAAATGTACAAAGCTAATTTAATTCTCCCATGGGACACAGCATCTATGCATCAGAATACATAATTGTGTAAGAGTGAGTCGCAGCAATAAAATATCAGAACGAGACAATAGTTTTCCCTTTACATTTATTTTGCAGTCCCCAAATTTGGGGAAATGGTAGTGATCACTTCATCATGCGCTGTTCCTTAGATCTGAGGCCATTCAGTTATCTATTCCCTCATTTATTGTGTACCTACTATGTGCCAACACTGCGGTTCAATATATAAAGGCCATGTAACATAGCTTCTACCTTTTATTTGAACGAAAGAAGCAAACATGTAATGTGACCATTAACAAGGTGAACATAAAGGAAGAAATTTGCATAGGGTATTATGTGAGTTTGTAGGAAAATTTTCTAGTCAAAACTGTATAAAGATTGATGGAAGATTGGCATAAAAGACTTCCTATCATTAACCCCTAAGTTATATATCGAGTGATGAATAGAACTCAGTTAATTGCCAGGGACTGTCTTGAGACAATGGACAAAAGAAAAATCATATACAGACAAAAAAAATGCATAAATGGGAAATAGGAGATAAAGAAACACAGAGGCAACCATCGCCTAGAGTCTGAAGTCTTACATTCCAGACCAAGGCCTTCTATTTTGCTGTGAGTAATGAGAAATCACTTTGTAAAATTTAAAGAAGAGGGTTGGTGGTAACTTGTCTGTTTCTCATTACTATCCCAAAATGTATGGCTCAGGCAAAATTTTGGGGGGGAACGATTTCTTCCTCTCATCATTTGTTAATAGGTAATATATTTCTGCATTTCGGGATTTTTGTAATTTAACAGGATGCTCCTGGAGATACAATGTCTTTCCTCAATAAACAATCTATAACGGTAGAAGATGGAGACAACATGAAATAAATGTTGTGAACAAGGCATTCTTTTCTTTTCCCTCAAATAAAACCCATCTTTACTTCATGTTGTGTCTTCTATTGTCAGCTCTGTATGCAAACTGGGTTCTACTGTGTGGCTGACTGTGAGTTTTTAACTGAATGTAGACGATGCTATTTTCAGATCAACCTTAGTAGTCTTCATCTTTCTGAGGGTAAAGAATAGGATCAAGTCATCTATGCTTCTGCTGTAAGCCAGAAAGTCTGGATTTTAATCGAATTTTTTCCTAACCTAGGTATTGTCTTGGTTTGCATATTTAGAATACATTACTTTCTATTCTTCCATTCTTTATTAAGGAAACATATTCAGATTTTATAAGAATAATACTACTTTTCTCTGACATTAATTACAAGTAAACTTGAGATTTTACTTTTTAAAACAATTTACTTTGATTGTAAGGTTAATTTTGCTTGCTTGCTATTTGATTAACTGTGTATAGGCCAGGAAACACAGCAAAAAGGTTATACTGCATGGGAAGGGTCAGGATTTTTGAAGGACATCCAGAATTCACTGATGAGACCAGTTCTGGAATCATTAAAGTCAGTGGTGACTCTTTAAAGACTAGAGACAAGGGGGTAGGTATTCTCAGCACATTGTGAGTCTTCACGATGATGAGTGCCCAAAGTGTAGCAGGTTTGGGTGGTAGTATTTTACTGTCAGATTCAAGATGGAATATTACTGTAAAAGCCACGATCTTTAATGTACAAAGAGTTATGGAGATAGTTCAGATTGAAGTCCCTAGGAGCAAGGTAGATAAACAGCCATCTGAAACATGGTGTAAAACCTATAACCAGGGTGATAGTTAATCACGGTAATTCAGTCTGACTGGGTTGGGAAATGCCCAGGGCATTATTAAAGGACGTACCTGGGTGTATCTGGATGGGTCTTGGAGGTGTGACCTTGGGTACTACATATGGTTCCTGGCTTGTTCCTCTCTGATGTTGTTCCCTGCATATGAGCTGAATATTTTTGCTTGAACATACCCTTTCTCAATGATGTTTCTGACTTGGCACCAGCTAATCATGAACCTGCTGAAATGATAAGACAAATTAAACTTCCTCTGTCAATTGAGGATATGAAAAATGCATCTCAGTGAAGAGAAAATTAATACAGAAAATTGGTACTGGAGAAGTGGTTCAGAAATTTTGGAACTGGTTTGTAGGTGTTTGGCTTTAAGGCTTGTAGATCTGAGTTAGAGAAACACTAGAATGCTGAATCCGAGCCTAACAGCTGATAACTGTCTAAGGAGAGCAGAATGCTGATAGCAATGGGGAAAGTAAAAGGCGGGCTCCTGGGCTTTAAATCGGGAATGAAGATTATATTAAAAACTAGACTAGAAACCATGAATGTTACAACCTGGGAAAAAAGATCTATCTACAACTGCCCATGTTTTGAGACTTTGAAGAAGATTGAAATTAAGGGAACCGGACTAATTCATATGGCAGAGAACATCTGAAGCCAGTCCAACAGTCAACCTGTGACATAGGTACTGCTGGCTGCATTTAGCCAGGTTTTTAGTGCAAATTGCAGGCAAAAACCGAGGAAAAAGTTTTGCAAAACTCACATTTTGATGCAAGGAACCACATGTAAGTGGGGGGCCAGAGGAGGTGAGGTTGCTGAAAAGACTGATGCCATGAAAATTAAACCAAGTACTTTACACAAAAACAAGAAGATGCCTTAAGGGCAATTCAGAAATCAACAAGACCCACCCACCACAGGTTCAAGGTTGCAAATGCATCGCCTTTGGGAAGAGAGTTCCCAAGGACCCCTGCTTGAGAAAGGCCACCTAAGGAAGGGGTTCCCAGGATTCATTTCACTCTGCTCAACCACTAAGGCACTCAGATACCCTGTGGCCAAGGTCCAAGAGGACTGGCTGCAGAACTGTGAGGTTAGGGGTGTCTTAGTCATTTTACTCTTCAGGGAACAAAATACCAGACACCTGCAATATAAGGGAGGAAGGTTTATTTTGTTTCACAGCTTATAGAGTTTTAAACTCATAGTCATCTGACTGCAAGGTAGGACAGCATGGCCAACGGGGATGGGCAAGGAACTCACAACATGGTAGCAAGGAACATGGTAGTAGGGGGAGAAATCATGGAGGAATCAGTAATGGAGATATACCCTTCCAGGTCATGCCCACAGTGATTTGTTTTTTTACACCAGACCCAACCTTCCAACAGCAAGTCAGTTCTAACTCCCTATAATCCAATCACCTCCCTAAACCTCTATCTATGAGTGTATGAGACTCTTGGGGGACATCTAAATCTAAATACAAAACATAGCAGAGAGGCTTCCACTCAGTTTTCAAAGAAAGGCCCGGGAGGCCAAACAGAGAACCCATGAGACAGAAGGGTGTGAAGCTGTGGAAATGAAGCTAAAAGTAGAGTGGAGACCTGAGGAACTCAGAGATACCAGGAATGTGGAATATCTGTGGAGGAAAGAAGCAGCCTGAACTTTGAGCCAGCCCAAAAGAGAAGATGTGGGCTGCAACATGCAATGGCAGTGCCATCTAATCCCCTTGGAACTCACATGTCACCTTCTCATGTCCTCCATGATGGTAGTTCAATGTTTGTCCTGCAGAGGTTCAGACTTGCTTTGGTCTTATTTCTTCCTATTAACCTACTCTTCTCTTTCTGAGTGGAGATATTTAATTTGTGCCATTTTACCTTGGGATTATGTAGCTTGCTTCTTATTTTACAAAGGTTCACAGATAACAGTTTGCCTTGAGTTTCACGAGACTTGGACTCTTCAAAAATGCTGGCAGTGTTGAGGGTTTGGGGAAGTCATGGTGATTCGACCTTGTGTAGTATCAGTAAGTGCATTTCCAGATGTAGACAGGATGATTGTAGAATTTTAGGGAGAATTACAAGCTTGCTATTGTCTTTATTTGAAAATTTAGTGTGTTGTCTGGTTACCATGTTGAAAAGTGTTCGATTGTGACCAGTATGATACATCAACTTCATTGTACTGAGAAATATCCAGGGAATTAGTAAAGCACACTTCTGGGTGTGTATAAGTAGGTCATGGAGGCGTGACTTTGGGTACTGAATATAGTCCCTGGTCTATTCTCTAGTGCCATTTCTCTACTCTGCTTCTTGGGCAACATGAACTAAGAACCTTTGTGCTGCTACAACTTTCCACCATGTTGTTTCTCCCTTGGGGTCCCCTGGCCTTGGACTGAAACCATGAGGCAAATTAAACCTCTCTTCCTTTGAATTGTAGGTGTTGTATTGTGTCTGTGGGTTGAAAATCTAATACAAACAGCAAAATGCAAGCAAAATGGAGTTGTTGGAGAATAATAGAAGTCAAGATCTGTTCATCCATTCTAAGATGTATTTTCAGCTATTGTGGAGGCCACATTTCAGATCTGGTTATTCACCTGCACCAAGATAATTTATAAAAAAAAAAATTGATTGCATCTGGAGGGCAGGAGGTTTTATGCTGCTCTTGTTGATGCATAAAAGGTATTCTCTATCAAATTTTTAATTTAATTTGGCTGTGTGGTTCTTGAGAAAAAGCTAACTGGATTCTACTTAGTGAAATGCACATTAAGAGAAAGCTCAGCAAACTACAGTGGATCCTTCTGCCAGTTAGTCTTACTTATCGACTTGACGGGATTAAGAGACCCCCAAAGAGGTGACTGAATAGTAGGGGTACAGCATTCACTGATGGACTGATACACTGATGTTCATTCCTGAATGTGCTGTTGGGAGCTGGAGCGCAGTTGGAGAAGAGGAGACACCGGGCAGGCCTTCAGAGGGGATATCTCTGGAGGGTGCTTTTCCCACAGGCTCTGCTTCCTAGCAGCCAGGAAGTGACCAGCATTGCTTCACCACACACTTCCACCATAATATTTTGCCTCACCTCAGACCCACAGCAATGTAACCAGCTGAGCATAAACAGAAACCTCTGGAGCCAAGTAAAACATTTCATTCTTTAAATTGTGCATATCAGGCATTTTGTCCCAACAATGGAAAAGCTGAGTAATCCAATTCTCAGTATTTACATATTCTATATTTGCAAGCTTGCTTATTCAGTAAAATTTATTTGAAGCCTCAAATCAATACTCAGTGGCGCTTTTACCACCATTCCTAATCATGCACAGAGCTGTGGAAAACTTGAGTCATTCAACACATACCTTAGTAAAATTGAACAGGTCTCATACCCCAAAATCAGTGTCTGTTTCATGTTCTATTCTTTTCTCAGACAGGATCTTGCTATACCCTATCTTCCAGACTGGCCTTTAGCTCACTATGTACCCCAGGCTGACCTTGAACTTGTGGTGATCCTCCTGCCTCTGCCTCCTGAGTGCTGGGATTACAAGTGTGTGCCACCACATCTGGCATCATCTTATATTCCATGTAGTGTGACCTTTTATGCAGTTTTTGAGCATTTGTTATTTAAAGTGGTCTCAATACTGCTGCTTACTTTTCTTAAGTGCAAAAACTTATAGAAAGAGAAGGCATGTGTGTTAGATTAGCCTTACTCAGGCAGGAGTCATTGGGCTGTTGGCCACTAATTCAATGTTAATATATGTAAAATAGTATGTAAGGTGCTTTTATAAAGAAATACACACAGAACAAGGTATTTATTTATGGAAAAAGTCTTGACCAGAGCCTCACAGGAACCTCCTCCCATACTTTTCTGGGAGCAGCGGTCACTAAAGCTGTATTCATGTTGACTATATAGAACAAAACTACCACAGACAACAAACACATAACGAGCAGTGACTGTAGGAACCTGGTCTCTGCTTTAGTATCTAGATACAGCAATTTTGCCCCCAAAACACATTAACAAGTTTTCAAGTACTTGCTATGTGGTGGCTGTCATGGTGTATGTATTATTTTAAATATAATTTTAAATAAACGAGTATCAGAAATAACTTGTATTTGAATGGAAAATAAAAATCTTCATTTAAAATTCCATTACATTTCTTTCTCCTCCCTTCTTTATTTACAAAAGCTTGGAGAATGGGGAAAAAAAGAAATAGCAAGATATTCTATGTACAAGTACAAATCTCCTATGATGAATGTTATCACTATGTGCATCTAAAATGTACCACTAAAATAAAATAAAATAAAAAAAAGAAAGCAGCACACGTGGGCTGAAAGAGCCACAAAAAATAACTGGTGTTTCAAAGCTTTCTATCTTGGTTATCCTCTCAGAATATGGTTCACAAAGATATTGATCACTAGAAAATTCCACAGACCATAACACTGATTTTAAAAATCCAACATGTCAGGCTGACTGAGCCAGGAAAGCAAAGACCGGTCCGCTTACTGAACCTTGGAAAGGCATAATCCCAGCTGATGGGAGTTGGGCCCTGTGGAATTCTGAGTATCTGCTACTTTAGAAAATGGTCAAGTATCCAGCAGTGAGGAGCTTTCCAGAATACTTCCTCCAGAAGAAAAGAAACATTGCTTCATCTTGTATCCTCATTGCAAAGAAATAATAAACAGCTTGTAGACTTCTTTGGATGCTGGAGCCAATAGAATCAAAAATGACAAATATGGCCAAATTTTTGAACAACCTCAAGTAGGAAAATTTCTATCAAAAAAAGAAAAAGAAAACAGGACACAATGCAATCAGTTCCATCACTTGGGACATACTTTATTTGGTAGACCCTGTTGTGTTGGAGGCGACAGAAGTCAGAAAGGATAAAGTACAGATTTAATGGAAAATCCATGGCAACAAATACAGTTTTAGCACGAAAGAGTTACCCTCTCTTTTTTCTGGTTTTTGAGGGGCAAGGCCATTCCATCTGCAGTGAAGAGTTATATGCTTAATTCTTGGGGAACAAAGAGTTATTTTAATCAAGGGCAACAAATGACCGTATATTTAGAACTTTCTTTTTTATTAGCATGATGTCACGCTACCAAATTTTATACTTGAAAGGCCTGGAAACAATCTATGGATCCAGGTTTGAGGACAAGCAGGACGGGAATTTATGAGTGGGTTACAGACACAGGTCCATAGTATGTGAGAATCCTTTGGCCCTCCCTCTCTGTGATTCTACCTTCTTCTGTTTATATCATTGTGTGAGGGTATCATATGGTCAGCTGAAAAAGGAGAGAGACAACTGGGATTAGTTCATTGTTGAGTCAGTTTTGGTAAAAGTATAAACAGTAGCAGCTACATTATTGTCACATTCTTCAATACTTTGAAAGACATTTATGATGGAGATGGTTTTCTTGGTGGAAAAGCTGAAGCAGTATACGTGGTGACACACTTTATGTAGAAGAAGTGGTCTGAGATAGCAACATAAAATGATTCTTAGAAAATATTTAATGGCAGAATAAGGAATAAGACTGGAGTATTGAAGGAATAAGACTGGAGCATTGAAGACAAAGAGGCGAGTATGCAGACCTGTGGGCAGATGTATGAAAGTGAGCATAATGTGTGGAGATTCTATGTTATTGCTCATCTGAGAACAGGTACTCAAAATTCAATTAGAAAAAAGCAACTTGGATGGTTAACATTAACTTATTTTATTGGTTGTATCAGATCAGACTTAATGTGGCATGTGTAGGGTACCCACAGCAGCAGCTATGGAGAATATAAATAGAATCGGGGACATTGACCACAATTTACTAAGACAAATGTGACTAATATTATCTTCAATATACCATTCAATCTGCCGGATAGAGATTCCATCGGTGTTCCGCTGATACGGCACCTTTTGCATTCTAGAAGGGTCAGCAGTTTGTCCTTACAGAGTTACACGCTTCTCTTGGGTATGAAATTGCCTTACTGCTACAGAAGCTCAGGCAGGGTCCTCATCTAGAGGCCTATTAAATGCTAGCTTCACACAGGCATAACACAGCATTGAACCAGGAGTCCCACCACACACAGAATAACATGTGGGAATTGAGAGATCACCATGAGATCTGTTGATTGTATTATGCAGTACACTGTATAGAAGGTACTAGCCTAATAAGGTGCTGGAATACCTTATTAGACACACAGGTCAAATACCTACTTAAAGGAAATGTTAGGAAAGGATGGAGCGTTAAGAATATAGTTCTGACGTTGAACTAGAGATATCGACACTATCCTGTATTCCAGTGAAAAGAAGCCATAGGTCCAGGAATCACATAACCAAAGAAGTCTTGGTCACATTTGTCAACACTCTTAATGATCAACTACGAAAATTTATTTGACCGTAAAATTCAGAACTCCCAAAAGAGGGATACAAGATTTTCATTGTGCTATATGCTATAGCTATTGCCAATGTTCTTCCACTTCCTAAAACCTGGTAGAAATACATTTGTGTGGTACAAGTGGTGGTTTCCAACAGCAATGAAGGGGAAGTGACTGCAGAGAGCATGGTTGACTGTCAGGGCACTTATCTCTCTTAGAAAACCACCATGACGTCCACACCAAGAACAACATTCCTTGGACTGGTGTTAGCCACTTTGCTGAGGATAGTAGGGAACCAGAGCCAGTCAAGTTCTTTGGTACATGAACACCTCTGCTGAGTTTCTTTGGTTGAGGGCCTTCCTACTGGTGTAACTAAAAGTCTCTTAGAACAGTGTCACGATTGAGACTCTTCTCACCCAGTCCTTCTGTGAACTGTGTCAGGCCTGCACGACCATACGAAGGCTTCCTCTACTATGCCTTCCCTCCACTTCACTAACAAGGTTTCTTTAAGTCTCTCCCACTTATAAGTCCATCATTATACCTTCTTCTTACATGCACAATTGTAAAATGGTTTGTTATATGTCAAAGTAAGCTGGTAAGGTATGCCTCATCCTACAAATTAATATATAAGTATAAACATGTTCACTATGATTGAAGTCAGCTTTCTCAGCAGAATTTTTGCTTACTGGAAGTTTTTTTTTATGAAGTTTATGTCTCAAAATTGTACAGACTATTAAGTGCATATTGGGAAGTAGCAGAAATTTCTGGAATATATTTCAAAGGGTGTTTCTATTGATTTTAGTAAGTTGCTACCTACAATAAAGCAAGCAGATATATAAATAGTGGTAGACTCCTATAGTGGAATACTAATCTACAAATAAAACTGCCAAATATTGTTACATATACTAAATTTGCTAAATTTCATAAGCACAGTCAAACAAAAGAAAAGGTCATATAAATATGGTACTAGTTTATGTAATCTATAATGTACATAGAAACTAAACACATTATTCCATTATTCAGAAAAGGCAGAAAAAATCAAGTTGACTATCACCTCATAATTCAGCAGGGTGCTATCTCTAGAGACATTATGAGTGAGGTAATCAGACAGAGTGATCAGGTGATGTGAATGTTTGAGGTTATCTGCATGTACATGTCACAATTATTCTCTGAACACACACACACACACACACACGAGTTATGTACTCTTATGTGATTAATTTGCAATAAAAACACCTTAAAGTGATAAAGTATATACATCATGTTCTCAGTAATATTACAAATGATTTAAATGAAATCTTCATAAAAATAAGAGTAATTGAAACGAATTTTAAGAGACAATTTTTTTACTTTTTTATAGAATGAAAATAATCTTGCTTAGTTATTTTTCAATGGGAGAATAAATAAAACTATGCATTATAGTTTGAATTAGACATTTGAAAAAGAAACTAAAGGTATGAAACACATGCATATTCTTAGTAACGGCAAAAGAAATCAAAACAAGAATAGCCCAAAATACTAATAATGTACCTGGAAATATTTCCCTCTGTTCTTTTAGCAAAAAACATATTGTACACATTTTTCATTGTTCTATTTTTAAATAAAAGGTATGGACTATATAGTCGTCAGAAAAGTGATCCTACACACATTCACTGTGACAGCCATCACACACAAAAGGCGTGTAAAACATTCGGTGGAATCAGCCATGGCCTCAACACGGCTCACGTGATTATTTCCTGGAGCTGGTAGCTGAAACCGGGGCCCTTGGGGAATCAGAACACTGATTGTGACAATTGTGCAATTTTGTGGTAATCCCCTCTGGGAGAGCAGTCTGGGAAAATTTTCTCTGTGGATAAAATGAGTTGATGGGCTCCCTGGAGATGAAAGAAGATAGGAAGGAAGATTAAGGTTTTTAAAAAATGTTATAAAATCAAACTTTACTCATCACCTAGTTTGCTAGGGACTGTTCTATTGACTTTTGAGGAAGGGAGGGGAGTTAAAAGGTATTCTGCCTTAGTTCCTTTCAACACATCAATGCCATTGACTTGAATGAGAACTTCTAAACTGCTGGCTTAGAAAAAATAAACTAGTAACAACAAAAATTAAACTTGTATATTTATTGGGCAACCAGAGAAGTAGGGAAACAAAGTAAATGACTTGAGCTTTTGAACTCTCATATTTCTTCTTATGTCTGTACCTGAAGACAGTTGATTCAAACAATCTCTACTGGACATGATGTGAAAAACATCAGCTATAGATTAGAGATCCATCATGAACCAAGACTGTGACATAGCTTCGGCTTGTTTCTACTGTTTATTTCTCAGGTAATCTATAAAGTTTAATTTTGTCATGATTGGGAGACAATGTGCATGGTATTAGCCATAAACTCAACAGCAAGGTTTGGTCAGTTTATTGTGTTTGTTCTCCCACCCTTTCCATTGGAAATTCCCATTCATAGAATTACAGTCTGAACAGCTAAGTAATATATTTTTAAATTTTCTGCCATATCTTTCAGTATCCCAATTTTGGTTCATTGACATTTTTTAATATCCAGTACTGTTCACGAGAGGTCTGATATCTTACTTCTCTTTCCGGATTTTATTTTTGGTATATACTTAAAAGAATTGTTTTTTTTTTTGTTGTTGTTTCCTGAATTCTCTAATTCAAATATTTTGCAAGGGTATCACCATAGGCAGCATATGTACTTTGTGCATAATATTTAAAGGACTTTATAAATAGACTAACTTAATTCTCAAGAAATAATTCATGCAGTACATACAGCAATTCATATTTTCACAGATGAAAAAGTTCCCATCAGCAGAGTAAAGAATGAGGTATTTATACACATTGGAATACTACTCAGCTATGAAGAAGGATAAATCTGAGCCACTTGTAGATAAATGGATGCACCCCAAGAATAATGCTAAGTGAAATAAATCAGAAACAAAGGTTAAATATCACATGATATTCATATAGGAGAAATACAAAATATAAATAGCTTAGAGAGAAAAATAAAAAGTGAATAAAAGGTAGGAAATACGAAGGTAGGTTTTGTGGAGAAGAGAAGGTAATCTGGGGATAGAGGGAGAGAAAAAGAGAACATTAGGAAGGATGATTAAGATGTGTGCATGTAACAATTCCCCAAGATGAATATACTTATTATGTATCACAAACATATACTAATAAACAAGATCCTAAACATGCAAAAGAACAAGAAAGAGACTGAGAAGTTAAATAATTGCAAAGTCCAAAAGTTAACACATAGAATGATGGAGCAAGATCTTAAACATGTGCGTGGAAATGTAATGTGTGTTCTTTAACCCTACAAATGCTCACTCTGGTTTTTCTCCCTCTTCAAAAGAGCTTGTGGCACTTCCCTACTTATTACTGACTTGTGGGATAGAGATAGAACCTCCGTCCTTCTGTGGTTCTGATGGTGACATCTCACAGATGGTGGCAGACTGAGAGCAGTAGAAGGTGTCGAAGTCTTTCTTCTCTCCAGCTTTGCACAGTCAGTTTGAAAGCACTGACCTTGGGGTTGAGGTTTGTAAGAATCAACATGTCATATTCAGAAATAGAAAGGAAGGTTCTCAAAGAAAGGATGACCCCTTGCAACCCTGCTGGGATTAGCAGAAATAGTGCAGAACTGCAAGGAATGATGTAGCAGAAATGCTTCTCTTAATTACGGTATCAGTGGACTGCCCACAGCCCCACTCTGAATCTTTATCTCATTCAAAATGATTTCTCACTCCTTTCCAGCCGTTCTGTCCATCCTACATAGTTGCTCCCTGTGTAACTTTGTCATCTCTCTCAAGGAGTCCCAGGCCAGCACTACCAGGGATTCCTTGTTTTTCCAATTGCTGGCCGTATTTCTGTGCTCCCAGAAAGATATGGGAAGTGTGGGCTGGCTAAATTTCATGAATTCCTTCCAGAATTCCTCACCAGTCATCAGTCTTCACATAATTAGGATGTAACAGCTTTGGATTCCTCAAATTTGCATAATGCTTTATATCTTATTATGGGAGAACATTTTATTTTTACTGTATGCTAGCTATAAAGACTAAGCCCCAAGCATTGCACTACACTTTTTGGAAGTAATATAGTTTTCACATTAAAATAAAGCCATTCATTTGTAAAAATTTACCACAAATAGTGGCTATATAAATCCAAGGCAATGGAAAATGTAGAATCTCAAAATATTCTGTGGTTCTAGGTGTGTAATACTTCTACTTGATTGCAAAAGGTGTATTTTTATTTATTTATTGTTCTGTTTCCCAAGAGTCTATTTTTCCCTGAGGTTATTTTCAGTAGAACAAATAAGAAAAAGATCCTTCCTTACCGAGAGTTGGGCTCAACGTGCTTGATTATCAGTTTGGGGAACTTTAGCGCTGGGGATCTTCACTAGTGTGACTTTGAAGTTTCAGTAGCTTTCAGGCAATCCTACTACATGGTGTTTTTGCCATAGTTTACAGAAGAAACTATCTTCTCAAGGTGATCTATAGACTGTACTATATTTTTGCTTTTGAAGATAGGCTTTAAATTTCCTTCTTCAGGTTTTCTGTATGTATGTTCAGTAGAAAGAATCATTACTCTTCAGACTTCAGACTAAGGACTCAGGGATTTCAATACATAGTATTAAATAATTATTTAAATTTTGGCAGGACTCCACATTATTTAGTTCTGCTGTATTAGCATTGTTAAATTTGTTCCAGAACAAATACATCTGAGCAACACAGAGAAGTAGTTTTAATATGGAAGACACCAGATGGATCTGTTATTTTCCTACATTTAGTTCTTCCAATTATATTTTGACCTCACATTTCTCATGTAGACCAGAAAAGTTTTCACTCAATTTACTGTGTTCACTTTGAAATATTTGCTTCTGATGCTTACTTTCTGTTGGCCACTTACTTATCTCTTTATCTAAATAATAAGGAAATTTTCTATTCGAATCAACAAAGATTTATTGAATGCTTTCGGGTTTTAAAAAAGGAAAGTAGAAAACATTATTACTGCCATTAGGAAAAGAAATTTTCATACAAATCTGAGAGATAAATGAGTTTACATTAGTATAAATATTATACTATGACTGCACATGTGTCTAGGTATAATGTATGATTATGTAATATATAAAATACAAGCTGAATATTTGATATATAATGTAATATATAATATTTTAATAGTGATTATTATAACACATATGTAAATAAATATAGTGTACTTTGACTACTAATTACATTTCAAGTGGAGTCAATTAAGAAATGTCTACTAGATTAGTAAAGCACAATTCTAAGTGTGTTTGTGGATAATTGACATGTAAGACTGCAAACCAAAGGAGGAAACCCACGTGGATTGTGAGTGGGGCCAACCAATAGCCTTGTAGCCTGACTGGAATAAGAAGGAAGTGAAGGAGGAGGTGAGCTTGTTTTGAAAAGCTCCAATCACTCTGACTGAGTCTGTCCTTTATGCTGTCACCTTTGAATTTTGGTACTTGTGGATTTTTCTCCTTCTGCCTTGGATTCTGTAAGCCTATCAGACAAATCTCCTGACATAATTCTACATATAGTTTCTGTTGATTCTGTGCCTCCAGAGAACCCTAAATAATACAATTTGAAATGTAAATAATATATAGGGTTTTAAGGAACAGAAACATAAAGGACAAATGAAAACCAATTTATGTTAGGTACAGAGCACAGAAATCAATCAAACAATAAGTAAAGTAATAAATAAAGTGATTAAAAAAAAAGCTTCACCATTCCCCCAGTCCTTGGAAAACACCATTATATTCTCTACTTCAAATAATTTGTTTATTTTAGATATTACATTGTCTAGGTCTGTGTCTAGATGCCCCCCAAAGCCTCATGTACTCATGTGATCTAGAGCGTGAGATTACACTGATTGGTTTGGCACAGTTCTGAAGGATCGAGGATGTGATACTAGGATTAACGGTGATAGGATTAAGGGTACAAGTGCTACCCTAAGGTGGGGAGCTTGGATAAGATGTAAGGGACAGAAAGAGGATTGTTCCCCCCTCCTCCCTTGCTTACCTTGCTGCCTTCTACCTGTCTGCTGTGCCACCCTGCCTTGGGCCCAGCAGATTGTGGACTGAAACCTCTACAAACTGTGAGCTAAATCAACCTTCCCCCCCTTCAACTTTGGGCGTCAGGTATTTTGTCTCAACAAGAGAAGAGTAATTAAGACACACACATTTAGGCGGAATCACGCAGTATTTGTCCTTTTGAAGTGAGGAGACAAGGGAAGTTAGGCAGATAGAGAGATCACTGGTCCTGAAAAGTTAACCTGAAGTAAAGTAAAAGTTGAGCTTCAGTGAGTTAGGGTACCAAAGGGCCTGAATAATTAGTTTAAGCAAACTGACTGTCAAGGCTTAATGCAATAGAAGGGACAAAGAACCAGTCCCTAAACTAATGGGAGACCTTGGAGCAAGTGAAATGCAAACAAAGCAGCTTGCTGCAGACCCCAAAGGCTTCCCAGCAAGCAGGAGCACCCCTGCTCTGTCATACTCACCTCTACCAAAACCATGTAAGAGGGCTCTGGACTGGAAAGCCTGCGTGTCTGCTTTACGGGAGCTCCCTGACCAGCAGAGAAGGTTCCCTTGATTCTTTCCAGCCAGCACAGGCTGGGGCGCACCTCTCCGCTTGCTGCTTGCTGTTCTGTCAGCGTCAATCTTTCTGGCCCCACAGCTGGGGCCAGAGAGTTAGAGAATGCTGGTGACACTTCTGGGACTAGGTTATTTCATTCATTCAATTAACTCTTAATGTTCAACCTTTTTTTTTCTTTTTCATCATTAATCACATGGAAACTCAAATCTGTTTCATGACATATATCAATCGCGTGGGACCAAAAAAATAAAAAATAAAAAAGACAAGTAATACATGTCAGATGTCTGGTATCATTTACCCTACCTTAAAATAAGTGTCTTTAATCTTTAGACATTGATCAAGTAGTTTATCTATGATATGCAGTGTTTTCTTTCGCATTTTATATAGTATGAAATTCTTGTCTGTGCAATAATGAGTGGATGAATCATTCATACCATCATCCTTATTACAAGATTGAGAAAATTGAGCATTTTAAGAAATTCAACTACTTGTCTAATATGATAGCGTTGCAGCTGGAGTGGGTTTGGGGTCTGAGCAACCCTGACACACTCCTGGCCGGGAATTGTCTCTCTGTCCTAGAAAGAAGAGGAGGCAAACAAGAGAGAGTGCAAGTGGAAGAAAGTTCATTGTAAAAGTAAAGCAAAAGCCACCTATGACAGGATGGTGGTGGGGTGTCCAGAGCTGGAGCACCACCTGAACGGGTCATCTTGTAGATTTACAGGGGTTAGAGCCCAACATCACCCATCCCAGGAGGGGTCCTTACTTAATTGGTTGCTATGTTTGTTGTTGGGAGCTGGGTAGATTTGGGCAGGGAAAGCGTCTAGCATGGTAAAGGGCTTTTCCTGTTTTTCTGTGTCTCAGGTGTGGGAAAGGGGAACATAAGACCTCCTTCTCACAATCAGGGGGCCAGAGACTTCTTGTTAGCTTCACTTCAAGCAGGGGAGTTAGAGGAATTTGGGGAAGTCAAGTGTTACACACTGTAACTTGTGATAAGCAGCTAAAAAATGTAGAATGGGAGCTTTCTGAGTGCTTGCTAAAATCTAGACATAGATGGGGAGACACAAGTGGCAGGAGCCTAAATCCATGTATCTCTTCCTGTCACTCTTGATATCCCACAATAACATCATGTGAAGCTATTGTTTTTACTGAAGTTCTTACTGTTGTATTTCAGGTTATTTGCATATCTCATCATTTTGTCCTTTAGAATGAAGTAGTTGAATTTATATGAGAGTCTATTTTCTGCAAATATCTACCATATTTTGCTCTGCACATATTCCATATCAAGGGTTCCTAGAAATTGTTATTATTGCAAAGTAAATTTTTACATTTCAGAATTAAACCTTCAAATCAGAATTAGAGCATTTTATTCCTCTTTTCTGGAATGGTAGCCAATTCAGTGTGCCCACTGGAAAATTGTAGACATTCATCAATATAGGCAAGGGGGGCATTTATTGAAAAACCTCTGCCTTCTGGATGGCTGTAAGCCCTCACCAACAGAATACCCCTTCTCTGCTTCTCAAGGGCTTCTTGATTCTCAGAAAAGAAAAGAAAAAAAGAGTAGTAAAGTTTTGTTGTTGTTGTGGTTTCTTAACTGTCCACCTGCATCCTTCAAAAATGTTCTTGCTTACTTTAGACTTGTTTGAAATTTTAGGTCCTTTCCTCTGAGAAAGTATTATATTTTGGCATTCAAATCAGGATGACTTATAATGTGGTCTGGTCTACTGTTGAATCTTGTGTGTTGTTATATGCAAAAGAAAGGCATGAGATTCACGATAGATGTGGTAGTTTGTTATCAGAATAATAAAGATTCAATAAGAAAGGTTTTATTTTTACTTTTATTTTCATATTCATTTTTCTTTTATTTTCAGTAGTTGGAATCAAAAAGCAACATACCTAATTGGCATCCCAGAACTTTAGGGAATCAGTTTTCTTCGCTAATATCATAGTAGGTGTTTTCCATTTTCCATTGGAAATCTTAGGTGACTACTTTATTTTTGTTTCTTTATATTGGGGAAAAAATAAAGTAATGGTTTCACTAAGAATGATTGCAGCTTGACTGTTCCACCTTTCTCACATTTCCCTTTCTAACCACATCTATTTTAATTTTTAAATTTGTGCAAGTCTAGACTTTTAGGAATTGTAGGAATAAAAAGTTTCTATCACCATTCTTCAAAGGAAATTAATTTAGTAATAAATAGAAGAATTTTAGTTGATAATTTAAAAATTTAAGCCTGAAATAGTGTCATTTTTGTAAAAGTAATTCTAAACATTTCATATAAAAACATTTTATTGTTTTTATACAATGAAGTACTAATCAGCCATAAAAAGAATAAACCTGAGACATTTCTAGGTAAATGGATACACCTCAAGAACATACTCTTAAGTGAAATAAATCACACATGTGAGTAAACATCATATTGCTTCTCTGGTATGAGAAACCAAAAGTGTAAATAAGCACCAAAATGTGTAATAGATCTTATGAAATAGAAGTATTCAAAGGGGAAGAAGAACTAGGGAAGGGGAAGGGAGAAAGGAAGGAAGGGATAAGGAAAAGAAAGAAAAAGAAAAGATGGAAAAATGGAAACAAAGTTGTCATAAATAAGGAGAGGAGGAGTGGAAGAGAGCAGAGGGAAAGGAGAGAAAAAGAATATTAAAATGCATCATGTACATGTACAAAATCCCTATGATGAATGTGATCATTATGTATATCTAAAATGTACCAATAAAATTTATATTAAAATTTTTATTTTAGGTTAGGAAATTCTTAAAATTAAGTCAACTAAATTCATCATCAAACTAAAAGTATATAATTCTATTATGCATAAAAATATCATGTGTAATAGAAGCTTTCTTAAATTTTAACATTCAATAGAATTTCCCTATCCTGTATTCTAGAACTATCTAGGAATAAATTTTAGTAAAACCAGTGTAAAAGAGAAAGACAGCTTAAGAGTAAATACCTTACTTATATCTGGCCCATAATCCCTCACAAACAAACAAAAAACAACCTTAAACTAATCACCACACAAAATATTTCCAAAATTCAATTAAGATAACATTCAGAGAGGAGTGCTTAAGAGATGAAAGCCAACAGTTGTACAGACATTACAAAACTTTTCACTGTGTATTTCGCTCAAGCCGTGTACATCAACTCTAAACGTGCCCTTTCCCACAGACACTTCTCAAACAAGACTTTTCTAAGCACCTATTCAACAAGTCTGTATTGATCACACACTGTTTTCTAGTAGCTATTTGAAGTACAGAGGACTCAGCCAAGAGCAACACTGATGAAAAAATCCCTTCCATTATCTGGTTACATTCTAGTAGATGTAATAACTATATTTTATGTATATGAAAAATGAGGTGAACTAATGGATTTATTGTTTTACTTTGATTATAGAAAATGATTGTAACACAAAATTTTCACCTTTTCTTATTTTTGAAAGTTTCCATTTCCTACTTCTCTTTCTTCTTTATCACAATATCATCATGCTTCTTTTAGTTTAAATAACTGTCTTAAATTCTTTTTGAAATAAGTTAAAACATACAGAAAAAATTAGTTGCTAAAAATATTCATCTTACTAACTTGAGAACAAAATGATATGAAGCCTACTAAAAATTTAGGTTCTCATTAGAATTGACATTTTCACAAACTGTATAAACAAATATGAAAGAGGAAAAATTATTCATTATAGAAAGCTCTATCATACACAATTTAAAAAAATGGGTTTTATTTATCTCTTTCATTGGTTTTATTTATCTCTTTCATTGGTTTTATATGTAATCATGAAAAACTTATGACCTCTCTAGGTCATACATTACAAATACATGTTTTGCTAAGTGAACTATATAAATTTTATACACTTTTAGTCCATTATGAATGTATGTCAATAAATTAAGAATTACTTAGTTTTTATTAGCATTCCAGAGTGTGTTGTGTTACTGTAACAGAATAGCTGATGGTGGGTACAAATAAAAAACAAGTCCACCTAGCTCATGTTTCTGGTGACTGGAAAGTCTAAACAGCATGGTGCCACTGTGTGGTGTCTTCGCAACATCAAGAAGAAGCAGAAAAGTAACTGGCTGCACTCAGAAGGGGAAAATAGAAGAGTGAAGAAGTAAGAGATGGGGGTCAGACTCACTCTTTAATAACAGTCCACTGTCTCAGCATAGTCACTTAGCTAATATTGATCCAATAGAGAAGCGAGGTGCACAGCAAGTGTATATGGCAAGCATCATTAACTTTAGCTTTTCTATAACTCCTAGCAGAGAAAGAAAAAAAATATTTTTGGAAAGGAACAGAAATGGATGTGAGATGGGTCCAGATATTCTGGTTGCCCACTGATACCTATCTGGACTTATTGGGCTGTGTGGCGATAATTACAGTATAATCTCAAGTTGTTGTTTATCTCCCAGGGAAGCTGGCAGTCCTGGCTGTTGTGTCTCCATCTGGAGGCCTGGCCTTCTTCAGCCATGCTTTTGATGTGTTTTCATCTTCTGCACCGACTCCCTTCCAGGCCCAATCCCTGTCTGACTGCTTGTTAATTTCTATCCACCCCAGTTGTCTATAATAGTACTATGTTCAATGTTTTAAAAATTTCACCCCTCCAACACCACCACTTTGGGGACCAAGCCTCTAGCAGGGAAAACTTACTGGAAACAAACCATGTTCAAGCCGTAACAGAGATACCAGACTTTGCCCTAAGTTCCCTACATGCTTTTACCCAAAGTATGTAGAGAACTTAGCTAAGTCTATTAAGTAACTTATTTTTTTTTAATTATTTACCCAAAGTAACTTTCTATGTAGATAGTGTTATTATCCTCATTTGATCCGGGAGGAAATGGGTTTAGTTTAGAAGGTAAGTCACTTGAGCAAGTTATCACAATCACTAAGGGGTGGTCCTTAAATCTGAGTATAGACAAACTTACATCAAAGCCGTGAGACCTAGTCCTTGCACAACTAATATTTATTGTAAGTGGAATGTACAAGCACACATATATTAGTATATTTATATACAAACATAAATAAATATACATTTAATACAATCACAAATGCAGCATAGAAAGCTTAGTCTAAACAGACTTTGGGACAAGAACAAAAACTCTTTGAATATTGCTGAAAAGGTCTTCATTGAGTTGGAGAAATGCAGAATGAGTCTTCAAAAAGTTGGGATAGTACTAAGCAAGCAATATTGTACAAGCATTGAGGTTAGAATGGAAAGAGGTTCAAAAGACTACATATGCAGGCGTAATATTAACGCTCCTAAAACATGCACATTTAATTATTTAGATTCTGTGACTATGTTGTTATTTGGCAAAAGAGAGGGCAGATGTGATTAAACTTTAAACCTTGAGATGGAAATGTTTTCCTAGATTATCCAAGTAGACACATTCTAATATCATGAGCCCTTAAAATGAGAGAACATTCTGCATCTAAAGTGCGAGCACAAGAGAGAGAGAGAGAAATAGAGAGAGTCACAAAGCTGTAATGGAACAAGAGGCCATAGAGCTTTGAAGCCTGAGAGGAGCTTGAATAGCCTTTGCTAGCTTTGAGGATGGAAGAAGAGCCAGAAGATAAGGAATCTGTTGTATGATAGGAATGAGAATTATTTTCCACTGACAGCTAACAAAGAAATGAAGACTTTAACTGTATAAAAGGGAAGGACCCAACTTTGCCAACAATCTGAAAGAGATATGAAACATTCTACTCTGGAGACTCCAGAAGGGAAGATAGCCGCACAACATAATGCTTCTAACCGAATGAGGCCCGTGTCAGAGACATGAGCTACACAATTGTAAGACAATAGGTTCGAATCATTTTAGTCCCTCAGTTTATGGTTGTTTGTATAGAACCAATAGAAAACATATGAAAGAAATCTTTTCACACAAGCTGGTAAGTTATATAAGGGGACTGTATTTTAAATATGTAACATAATTGCCTGGAATTTTTACAAGTAACATAGCTGGAAAGTGGAAGTTGCTTTTAAAAAATTCCATAATAAGAAGGTATTCATCCTACTTCTCTCTCTTTCTCTCTCTCTCTTCTGTGTGTGTGTGTGTGTGTGTGTGTGTGTGTGTGTGTAGTGTGTGTATTTATAGGTATGGAAACTGGGCCTTAGACACATGCTAGACAAGTACTCTACCACTGACCTACATCCCATTCCCATTGCAGCTTTTAAGATCTCTTGGAAAAGTGATTCAGACATCTCTTTAGCAATATATTCTCGGGAATACAATTCTTTAGAGAAAGCTTAAATCTCGGTAAGAAGGATTTCATTTTGTACAATTAAATTTTTCATAAATTGTAGACTGTTTTAGTTTGAGGCAAATTTGAAGATAATCAATTCTGCAGTAATGCAGAAGACATTGGCATTAAACAAACTTTTACTCTCCTTTTGGGGAAAGATTTTTGGAATCAATTTTCAAATTCAAAAACATATTTTCCCTTAGCATCCATGTTTGTTTTTTTCTATCCTCAGGTTAGATTGAGAACTGCAACCCTGAACAAATAGGTGGCTTCTCTGCCCATGAATCTATACCTTGATTATAGAATCAAATGCTAAAAGGAAATATGAACCTGAATTCCACCAGAGAAAGCCATTGTGATGATTTATTATGAACTCGATTCATTATATCATCACTAAGATGGGAACAACAACCCATATTACAAGGCCTACATGGCCTGCACTTCTCGTACCATATTTTAAAAACCTTAAACCCAAATTGTGACAGGTATGTATAAAAGGAATTGATTTAAACTCCCTTAAAAATGCAAATGCATTCATAACTTTACGTCTGCACATATATTCTACCACTGACTCAGACTTCTAAACAGTTTCAATTTTCTCCCAACCTTTTTATGGTGTTCCCATACTTATTTTATATAAGGGATTCAGTTTGGTCATTAGAGGCACAAATGCATCCTCAGGAAACTTACATATAGAGCAGGAGAGCTTAGTGAATCATGTTTGACAGATAATAAAATGTACACAGAATAGCAATGAAAAAACATAGGATAGCAACATATTTTTGTCTTTATTTTATTTTTTCATAACACAGGTAGCAAACCCAAAGCACATCATTTATTCTTTCCCCCATGTTGCCGAAAGAAACTTGTAGCAATACATGAAATTAGTACTGGGGCAGATTAAGGCATGGTAAAACAATCCCAGAACTCTGAAACCTCATCACTATTTCCATTAATTCAGGTAGTTATTTAACATTAAGCTAGATTGGGATCCAGCTGTACATCATCTTCACTTTCATAACTACAAACTTTTAAAAGAATTATGTTGGGAAAAATTCCTAAAAAATTTTACACTAAAAAATCCTTGGTATATATTTAAAGTCATTATAAGATTATATGATTGCTCCCTATTTGAGGTAGTACTTCTCTTGGAATACAAGATCTATTTTGTTTTTAATTAATCAAAATGATTTATGAGTGCTGTGAATTATTTTGTATTTGAATTAGTTATTTTACAGTCCATTTTATGCTACCTCAATTTTCCAAAGAAAAGCGTAACAGATAATCTCATAGAAATCTCTAGAACTAAGAATCACAACATTATTAAAAATATAAGAACATAGTTATGTCTATATTATTCTTTCTTCATATATCCAAAATATTGTCAAAATGTTTTTCACAAGAGATAAAGAGAGAGTGGAAAATAATCTTATCCAAATGAGTTAGATCCAAATGATATCATCTTTGTAACTGATAAATGAATTCAAGAGAAATTTGATGTTTAAGGATGCTTAGTGTTGCTAGCGATTGTTGTATTACTTAGCAATGCAATGATGATAGCAATAGGAGCAGATGTTACTGCTTCAGTGCTTGCTTTGGGTCAGACATTGTTCCATACTTCATCTCATTTTAGCAAAGAACCTCACAATAGAGTGCATGGTGTAAAGAATCATTTATTATTGAGATAATATAATCAAGAAAATAATATCTAAACCTAATGAAATTTGAAACAATAATTCCTGAAAGTAATTCCAAAATACAACACTATATTAATATTTTTGTTTCTAAAATATTATCAAGAAAATGAAAGAAATCATATGCATTTCTATTTGAAATGGAAATAACCACAGATAGTAATTTTCTAAAAAGTAGTTTGGGAAAATACAGTGATAAAATACAAGATTTTAGTCAATAATAGAAGAAAATACATGTTTTTCAAATTAGTGAGTTACTGTTCATGAAATAAACATGGGGATAAAAGGAGGCATTGAAAGCAGACAGGGACATCAGACAAAAATACGAGGAAAGAATAGATTTTTTCCTTTATCTTAAGCAAGTAAGAAAAAGGTAAGCGTGCATGAAGAATCTATCTGGAATTGGTCAGTGCCAGGCTGTGATGTTTGATAGAAAGGAACAGGAGAGGAGATTCCACAGCCTCCCTTGCCTTCCGTGGGAAGCATTACCCGAATTATAGCACAGGAGTTACTGCAGAGATACAAATACACCCTCAGGAAAGTGCTTATGTGGCAGGAGATCCTGGTCAAATGGAGCAGAGCTCTAACTTGAAGTATACACTTGGGGACAGGGACTGATGGATCAGCAGGAATTTGAGGAAAGGAAGCCAGTGATGAAGGAAACATATGAATATGCAGACTGAGAAGACTGCGGAGGTTTCCCTTTAAGATTAACATGAATAGTTATTGTGCAGCATTTGGCAAGATGTTGAAGCCAGGGAGAGAATAGCTAATGGTTGAGGAGCAAGGCTCGGGGAATGTGAAGGCATATTCTAGAAGCCTTTCATGGCTGGAAGAATGAAGAGATGTGACTAAAGTGAAAATGCCTTGCTAAACGACTAAACCAACAATATCCAGGAGCAGGGCTGCTCTGGCGCTTCGACAAGAAAAATGGATATAGTGCTTCCTGCAACAGTCTGGAGCTAGTAGCTGGCAAGATCAAACCAATCCACTCTTTGCCATAAAAATCTCATTACAATTTTAATATGGACTAAAAAGAGGTCCTGCCATTTCAATATAGAATTGCAACTACTAGACATGAGGCAGCAGGTGCTCATGATCCCTAAATAGCAGCAGTCAGTAGTAATAAATGAAGAGATGACACCAATTGTTGGTATTTAAGATAAGTATATTAAAAAGCTTATGATAAATATGTTCATGAATGGAATTTTATCAGTTTATTGAGCATAGCTTACATAACTCTGCAACTAAAAACTGATTAAAACTAATTTCCAAAGGCACATAGAATATTCTCCAAGACAGGGCTACAAGCAAGTCTAATTTCAAATGTTAAAGTTGTACTGAATATATTCTCTGAGTACAGTGGAATCCTGAAGCAATAAAAAAAAAAACCTGATACATACTCAAATGTTTGGAATTAAATGCCACATTATTTAGTAATCTATTGTTCATAGAGCAATCATATGCAATGATAAATCAACTGGAAAAAAACAAATTGAATGATAATAAAAACAGAAAATAACAAATTTCTTGAAATGTAGATAAAGTGGTTATTAGAGGAATATTTATAGCTTTAACTTACTTGCAATTAGACAAAGCTGTGGGACAAATAATGATGTAATCTTCCACATTATGAAGCTAGAAAAGAAGGGGCAAATTAAACTCATATTAAATAGAAGAACGATTAACACTTTTTATAAAGATTCAATCTTAGGAATTTACCTAAAGGAAAAAAATATATAATCCATAAAAAATATTTTATAAGAAAGATTCTAGTAACTTTATTCCTGATAATCCTAACTGGGAACAACCATACTGTTCATTAAGGAAAAAACAAATAATAGAGCTATGTCCATACATGACATACTAAACTGTAATTAAAAGGAATAAAATACTGATACAAATGCCAAAATAGAGAAACATTAAAAGCATACAGAGCAAAAGAATATAGGCCTCAAAAACATGCTTTATGATTTCAATTTTATGAAATTATATAATAGGAAAAATTAATCTATAATGAAATCATAGAATTTCACAGCATTACTGGAATTCCAACAGATAATATTATAGTGAATTAATCACTGTATTATATTATATCTATAATTACATTTTTGACATTTCTGAAATCACTTTTTTCTATAATTAAATATTGGTTATATTTCATTATATAAATTTTGGGAATCTGTGTCTTTTATTTACTTATTGCTTGAAAGAGACATTTACATTTTTTCAGATAATGGTCCTCAATGTAATTGAAAATTTAAGAAAGTACTTCTGGAAATAGTATGCCTCTCATACAATTTATTTGTGTAAAAATATTGATGTGACAACAAGATAATATAATTGGCAAAACTGGGCATTTTATATTTCTTCATTAAAGTTACAGCTCCTCCTTATAAAATAAACAACAATAAGCCCACCTTTTTAAAAAAAGATTGGCAACATTAGTTCTCAGTTTCAAGCCCTTTTCTCTAAAGTTAATATTGTACTGTAAAAATAAATGCCCCATACTGCAGCATATCAAATTATATCAATTTGAAATGCACTATATTTTAAAGATTCTCAAGTATGAATAGATCATAAATGATTTTTTATCAAAAATTGTGCATTGAAAGCCTACTCAAAGAACTGGGATTATTTTATATCTCAACAGATTCAGTGTATTGTCCTATTTTAAGAAGGTAACTTCTCTTTTAATAAGGAAGACGTTTCTTCCATTTCCCTGTTAAATTCTCACTAGAGCAAACCCAGGTTCCCAGGGCCTTAGAGCACTTCAATTAGATGGACAGCCTTTACTTTGCTTTCACAAGAATAGTGAAAATAATGAGCTAAAAAGAAAGTTAGATAAAATTGTGCCTAATACCTGAAAATATATACTCTTCCTCGCATATCGAAATCAACAACCTTACTGTTCACTTAGAAATACAAGAGCAAATTTCACCTGATATAAGAAGGAATGTTGCAAAAATCATTTTAGTGAAAATCAATAAAATGGAAAAGAAAACAATAGAACTATGAAATGATGTAAAATTGGTTGCTTTAGAATATTAATACTATTATAACTTCCTAGTTATTATGATCATGGAAAAAAGAGAAAAACCAATAACAACAATGAATGTAGGTGCACTACCACAAATTGTTAGACATTAAAGGATAATAAAATATGCTGAAAAGCTTCATTCCGATACATTTATATGTTTATTAAAATTACACTTTCCATATTACAGACATTTCATCAATGGTGAGTAAACAAAGAGAAATATTAATGAAATATTGTGTATAAATGTGTGAATTTTCTGTCAATAACCTTGGGATTATGACAAGGTAGACATGCATGAGTGCGTTATACATGTTCGTATGTGCATTCATGTTTAAAGAATTAGGCAAACAAGGGAAAATACCCAAATATCCAGCATATGAAATAGACAAGCATTTCTTTCCAAGATATTTGATTGCTATCTTTGTTTCAAATAATCCTTTTCTTTATGAAGCATTTAGGTATTCATAGTATTCACTAACTGCAGAATCTTAGGGCAGTTTGACGTCCTGTTACATGTGTTCTATTCAAATACATTTAGCAATCTATCAAGTGCACACAGGATTTACCTTGGAATGTGATGGTTTTGGATCAGAAAACATATTTTGAAGGTCAAATGTTTTGCTTCCTTTGGGACCTGTTCGAGAAGTTGTGTCTGCCTCCACCCCACTCCTCACCCCACCACACGCTGATCACTCTCCAAGGATGTCCACAAGAAAAGACAATAAAAACACTGAGTCAGACAGGCAAAAAAAAAAAAAAAAGCAAAAGAAGGAAAAATACTGAACAATAAATACTCCATTTAAGCTTCCAGTGTGGATTTGAAATAGAAACAGCAGTGCTGAGACTCCCTCATATTTATATTAAACCTGTCTAAGTTACTTTGGACTTAATAAGCAGCACACTCTACCTGGTTAGATGAAATAAAAAGGCTTTCCATTTTCATTTTCAACTTCAAAATAAATGCGTTCACTGTTAACACAGATTTATATTACCTTATACTCTATGTAGATTTTACTACTGGACTTTTTTTATTTCACCTCAGTTGGAAATAAAATACACAATATTCAACACTGCTGAATACAATGGAAAATACATCTGACAACAATATGACTCACAATTTTATAAACATAAGGAAATCATCTTTAAAATACTTCCTATCACTTTCAAATAGTAGATCAATAATTACCTGAAAATTAGGAGAAACTGATGTCTTGGCCATGTATAAAAAGACCCATATGACATTCAGATGCAGAAAATTTCTATGAGGAATGCTAATAGTAAGAAGGTTGGAAGGAAATGAGTTGGAGAAAAATAATTCATAGACAACTTGGTGCAATTCAGCATCTTCTAAGAGCTGCCATTGTTATGTGTCAAGGAATATCTGCTAGTAAAATATAGTCCCAAATTGAAGAAACGATATCGACGTTGCTCATGCTTCAGCTGAAACTTACTGTTTTTACTTTTAATCTGAATGTAAAGATCCGAAAAAATATTTTACTACTTCTGAAATTTTAAAATAAATATATATAATTAGGGCTGTGACTACTATGTAGTACACATATAGTAAAATATATGTATAATTATGCAAAAGACTAAAGACATTCAATTGAAAAATATTAATATATTTGAATTTATTGATAACTTTAATTTGTAGTATTTCAATGTCAGAAAGTTCAGTATTGTTATATTTTACAGTTGGAAAATAATAAACAGATATAAGGTGTTTTACTATTGCTTTATCATTAAAATATAGTGTTATTTGATGAGTATATATATATGTATATATATCTTTAGAATTATAGACTTTGATCTAATTTTTTTTTAGCAAATTACTTATTTAAATGTTGCTCTTCTTAATTAGACAATACTAGTCATCTAGTTCTGTCTTAGTACCAATTACTAAAAAAAGAGCAGGGCAGATTTGAAGTACATTCCAACTATGGGGAGACTAAATAAAAATATATTGGCTTGGTAAGTTTATGAAAATGAATGAAATTGTGAAGTTAAACTGATAATAATCATTCATATTTAACATAACTGAATTGCTTGTTTGCTGTATGCCAGTGAACTAATCTAGAGGTGTCCAAAATTATCATTAATCAAGAATTTGAAGTAGCTGTATTTGAAATTTAACCTTTAACTCTTCTGAGTTTTAGTTTCTGTTCTATCATTAGATGTTGCAAAATTATTCATTCTGGAATCAGAAAAATATTGTTAAAACCTTTGCATTAACAGTTTTCTATTTGCAATGATACAAAAATGAAAGGAAATTTGACTTGTGATAATGGTGATAGGATGCATCCTTATTTCCAAGTAAGAAACACTGATGTAGGCAAAATACAACGTGTGAAATATTCAGATATTCAGATATTTAATACTACCATTGCAATGATTGGAGACAGAAGGAAATTAGGTAACACAACTGCTCTACTACCATGGAGGCATCCCCTGGTGGCAGGTACACTGGTAGTTCTTTTCCAAGTCTCAGGCCCCTTTCCTAAAGAGCGTTTTTCTTTTCTTTTTTACATTTCAGTGAATCATTTAATTGATTTGAAACTTAGTTTGCCCATTATAAATGAAGGGAAGTCATAAGATGTTGGTACAGTTTTTAACTCTGAAATTCTACGTGTCTTGCTAACGGTTTCTCATAGTCCCTAATGGCTTCGTTTTCATGACAATTCTGAATTTTATGACAATTCAGACAATTCATGACAGTTCTGAATCATCAGAGAGAAATATGCTTTCTCTTAGTTACCCCAACAATTAACACGTGTAACGAAGTGGTAAAATAGTTCTTCCCTGCTTCAAAGTAACACATTGAATGTTGTGTGGAATATAGAATATTTCTCTTGCTTTGGAATTCAAATAGACAACTTGAAGCCCTAATTCATGGAGCATGTTGGAGTTCCCAAAGGGATTTTAAAATGCTTGGATTGTGATGAAACAAATTTGTTAGGAATATGATGATTCCTGGTGTAATTCAGAGATCCTGTCGCTATTACATAGAAGAGCCTCCAAATACAGACCTCCAGTTAGTCTGCATAGAGAGGCATCTTACTGTGTAAGTAGAGTTATGACAGGTCTCAATTAACTCGTGGCCCATCTCACTCTATACTTGTTGTCCTACTGTACTTATTAACAGTATCCTTTTTCATTCTCAATGGGGCCTTTTTGAGTTGACAAAAAATGTTTTCAGCTTATTGTTACATGTTTGTGGGAAGTTAATAGCCTCTTTAGAATATGCTTAACACATATTAAAAGTAAATTATCTTTTACGTGTGTCCCAAAAAATTTTAAAGCAGAAATAATATAATTTTCTGTGTATATTCATCTAAAGTATCTGCATTTGCATGACTTGTATTAGTGTACTCTTCATTATATCAGTAGTATATGTTCTTAATCAACATATTTAATTATTTTATGAATAATGAAATTCTTTTTTTTTTTTTTTTGTGGTGCCGGGGATCGAACTCAGGCCCTTGTGCTTGCAAGGCAAGCACTCTAATCACTGAGCTAAATCCCCAGCCCCAAATAATGAAATTCTTTAAGATATATTGAAAGTAATCTAAATATATGCATATCTATCAATTAATGTAAATTTTGAAATTAGATTCACTATTGCACTCTTTCACATCGGTCTTGAATTTTGATTTAGAAATGGAGTATTGAATCCTCAGCCAAAAATATTATTGAAAAATTGTTCTGATTAGTGCTTGGCCTTAAGAGCCCATCCTGTAGGGTGCTAGTAAGGAAAGAAGGCATGCAGTATAAAGCAGCTTCCAGACAGTCTGCATAGGAAAGCACAGTACAGGTTATTCATGGAGCCAATCACATGAGTCATTAGAGTTTTTCCTAGCCTACAGCCTCCCACCTGTCCCTCAAAAGTAGTTGAGTTAAATTGACCTAAACTACCCACATAAACCCAAGCGAAATTTGGTATGACAGCTATATACCAAAAAACAGAGCTATCTCAGGCACAAATTAGAAAATTTATATATTTTAATTATGTTTGCATTACATTATTCATATTGTAGAAGTAAAACACCAGTGCTTAGAATGTTAAAATGTTGATTACATTGGCTATACCAGCATAGATAAATGATGGCTATACCATCATATGTCTATAAATTTAGCATTCTGAATAAATTACTGTGATAAGTGTTCTGTAGCAAACATAGGGTTAGCATATGGTGAAATGATAGTTCATTTTTATTTCATTAAATGAGATTCATTTAATATTACAGTCTGGTGTCCCAAGAGTTGAGTTATTCCTGTTGCTCAGTGCACAGGGTAATATGCTTGCATTTAGTTTACTTTCTTTCATGTTTTGTTTTGTTTATTTTTTTTCATGATTCAGTGCTTTTTCACATAAGGCTTAAAAGGTTTTACAATAATGAATTTGATATATACCCTTGTAAATAGATAACTGTAAAGTATACATTTTGCTTGTAGTGTATTTCACATTTCACTATTACCAAGCTGCAATTTACCTTTGATTTCTAAATTTGTAGTTACTCCGCACTAGTTTTAAGGTCATTCCAAGTTCCTTTATACATATTTAATTATTTTCTTGTAACTGCTTTGCAGTATACACTCTCTATACATTCTACCTACTCCTTCCCAGCAATAAATGCTCAGGTGAAGTCTAGTTTTCCACCACCACAATACTGATCAATATCTTCTTATACGCTTCTTTCACTTAAAGATCCCCTGTGCAAGGCTTCCTCTGTGGAACATACTGAGGAGTGGACTGCTGACTCATAGGGCATAAACATGCTTCACCTCACAGAATACTACTAGGTGGTTCTACAGAGGGATTGCAATAGTTTAAAATTCCTTTACCTTTACACAAGTCTCTTATTCCCTAGTATCCTCTTAAGAACACAGTTTTGAGCATATTTTCTTATTTTTAAATTGTCCATTGCATTGACTTTCTAGCAAACCAAATAATATTTCCTGGCAGTTCCAGTGGTTTGTGCTTGATTCTTATATGTTTATTATTCATGATTTAGTGATAGTTAATATTAACAGTTTATCCTGCCTCTTGCTTCAGGGAAGAAGGGGGATGGGGGAAAGACATGCCACAGACAAAAGCTGCTTACATCATGGCAGCGAAGAAACACAGAGAGAGGGGAGGTGCTGGGAAGGGAGATTGACCCTTCCAAGACAAGCTTCTAGTGACCCACCTCTTCTGACCAAAACCCTACCTCCTAACAGCAAGTCAGATGTAGTGTTTCCATGGTCTAATACTCTGCCAAAAGCCCTGCCTATGAGTACATGGGGCTCTTGGGAGATATCTAGATATAAATTATAACATTTCATCCCTGGCCTCCAAAATTTATGAACATGACTTTGTGCAAAATGCATGTAGTCCATCTCCATGAATTGCCAGAAAAGTAACAGTTTCAGCATTCTAGGAAGTCCAAGTCCAAAATTTCTTCTGAGATTTAAGGTAAACTATTAGCTGTAAGCCCATGTGGAAAATCAAAAAGTGTTAAGCAGTGCTAACATAAAATAGTACAGGGTAAACCTTTCCATTCCAAAAGGGATGAATAGGAGAATAGGAATCAATGAGACCAAAGAAAGGCCAAAACCTATCAAGGCAAACATTAAATGTTATAGCCCCATGGCCAGCAGCAGGAGCAAAAATATGAACTCCAAAGGGCTTTGATGGTTCCTCCTCCATAGCACCACCTGCAGAAGCTCCCATGGCTTTTCACTAGGGCAGGCTTTGGTCATCGCCTGTGGTATTTCTCAGCAGACACTTCATGCTCCTGGCTTCTCCAACTTCCTGGGGTCTCCACTACATTTTTGGCTTTACATTTGCAACTTCATGGACTGTCCTAGAGGCACACTGTCTGACCTCCCAGGCCTTCTACTGAAATCCAAGTGGAAGCCTTCTTGACCCCACAACTCTTGTGGTATGCATACCTATAAAACCACCACTATATGGATGGTGCCAAGGTCTGCCACCAGCTGAAGCAGTAGTGGGACCCCCTTGATGAATCATGGCTGCAGAGACCTCCAAGTGTCTGAATGACTGAGGACTGTGAAATGATGATTTCATGGGTGTCAATACTATAGGCCTCCCTTCTCAAGTAGGGTTCCCTGAGGCTCTCTTTTCAAAGCAAAATCATTTATTTTTGCATTCTTGGGCCTGAGAAGGGAGGGGTCTTGTGCATTCCTGAGATGCCCTAAATGCATTTTTCTTATTGTCCTGATGTAAAGTATTTAGCTTCTTTTTAGCAACCAACTCACCTCTGCTTACAGGACCTTCCATTCTGGCAAAAGAGAAAACTTTTTAAATGTTTTTTTCTGGCCCCTGTTCCTCAGCATATATGCTGCTAAAAGCATAGAACAGGCTGACTCATACCACAGCCTCAATGTCAGGCTGCCTTGAAATTTCCTCTGCCAGATTAATTAATCTGATACTCTAAATCTCAGTGTCCCACAAAATCTCAGGACATGATGAAAATGTAGAAAAAATTTCCTGCCACAGAATAACATGCATAGCTGAGAGTCCATATGTCAATATAGTCCTTGTTCCCAACTGAAACCTCATGCATCTGGTCTTAAGATCTTCCTTCTTTTTTTTTTTTTTTTTTTTTTTTTTTGGTGCTGGGAATTGAACTCAGGGCCCTGTGCTTACGATCTTCATTTTTATCACCATTTTATTCTTCTGAACTGTGATTAGAATCTCCCACCAACTTTGATTTAGAGCATTCTAGGACTTCTCTATCCAGAATCTCCAAACATTGCCAAACTCCTGAAAATGAGTTCCAAAGGCTCTCAACCATATGGTCAGGCAGAGTCACAGCAATGACCCCACTCCTGGTACCCAGATCTAAGTCACTTTCTCGTTTCTAGGACAACACCAATAAATTAAAGGATGAGAGGTTTATTTTGACTCACACTTTTTAGAGATTTCAGTCTGTAGTCAGCTGACTCCAGGGCAGAAGGAACATGTAGGAAGGGCCTGCCACAGAGAAAATCTGCTCATGTCATGTTGACCAGTAAGCAAAGGCAAAAGGAAGGAGCCAGGAATGGAGATGCATCCTTCAAGATCATACCCCAGTTAGCCATCTCTTCTGACCAGGGTTTACCTCATAACAGCAAGTCAGCTGTACTGTTCCCATGGTCCAGTCCTCTTGCAAAAGCCCCAACTATGAGTGCATGAGGATCTTGGAGGACATCTAGATATAAAACATAATACTTCAAACTGGTAAGAGCCAATTGTGACAAACCCACATCCAACCTCATATTAAATGGGAGGAAAAACCAGCAGAATTTCTCCTAAAATGAGGATCAAAAGAAGGGTGACTGTTCTCACTATTCCTGCTCACTGTAGTTTTTGAAATTTTAGCTAGAGCAATCAGACAAGAAAAAGAAATAAAAGGGATATGAATACAGAAGGAAGACATCAAATCATCTTTTTTTGTAGGTAATATGATCTTATATATAAAACCACACCTGAAGACTCTTAGAGTGAATAAATAAATTTAGCAAAGTAACAGGACACAAAATAAACATATTAAAATCAACAATGTTCCTGTACACCAAGAAGGAACATACTGAAAAATAAATCAGGAAACCAATTTTATTTACTGTAGCTGCAAAAAATGTTGAATACCTAGTAATAAATCTAAGCAATGAGGATAGAAACCTCTATAACAAAAACTACAGTACTCTGAAGTAAGAGATTGAAGAAGGCACTAGAGACTGGAAAGAACTCGACTGTTTCTGGATAAGCAGAAGCAGTACTCTAAAAATGACCATATTACAAAAAAATGACATTGAAATTTAGTATAATTCTAATCAATATATTAATAGTATTCTTTCCCCCCTCTTCCCCCCCTTCCCCTCCCCTCCCTTCCATTCACCCACCCCTCCCTATTTGCAACAAGTGTAGCTAAGGGGAAAAAATTAATAGTATTCTTGATAGAACTGGAAAACAATCTTAAAATTTATGTGGAACCAGAGGCGAACCCAAATAGAAAAAAAAAAATGAGCAAAGAGAACAAAATAGGAGACATTACAATTCCAGATTTCAAGTTATACTACAAAGTTACAGTAATAAACTTTGGCACAGCATTACTATTGGCACAAAAATGAACATGTAGACCAGTGGAATAGAACAAACACTCAGAAACTTCCCTATATACCTTTAGCCATATACTTGACAACAGTGTTAAGAACAAATGCTGCAGAAAATATAGAATCTTTATCAATTGATAAATACTTCTTGGAATGCTACTGTACAGCAGAGTGTCTTTTTCATTCTAAAAGTTATAGTTAATTGGCAGATCTTATGTTTTCTTATCACACAAAAAATTAAATGAAGTAAGGTAGAAGGAAACTTTTAAAGGTGATAGCTATGTTGATAGCATAGACTGTGATGAAAGTTTCACAGATGTATACCTGTCTTCAAAATCATTAAATTGTGTACATTAAGTATGTACAGTCTTTTGTGTGTCAATGATATCTCCATTAAATTGTTTAAAAATTAGTGAAAATAAAATTATAACCAATATCTGATGTGAGTGGTTATTTATACAAGAAAGCATATGAAGTGCTGAACACCTAATA
>PVJO010017617.1:0-38750 GCA_004026905.1 Hystrix cristata | reverse complement strand
GAGACTCATGGTCAGACAGTGGCCAGAGCAATGGTCAGGGGAAAATTAAACAAAGCTCAGTAGCCTTAGTGAGCTACTGCGAAGAACTAGGATTTGTTCTGAGCATGAAGGGAAGCTATAGAAAGAGTTTGAAAAGAGAGGGTGCCATGATCTGATTTTGCATTTTAAAATGGTTAAGCTGGCTGCCAGGCTGATGGCAAGAGTGAAAACAGCATTCCAGCCAAGATGGTAGCAGCTGAGGAATGAAGAGTAGCAGGCTGGACATCTCTTCCGTGGCTCGCACTAGTAGAACTTGTTCCCAGACGGATCATATAAGGAAAGGAGGAAGGGAAGTGGGCAACTAAAGTTCAGATTTGAGCCCTGCACAATTTGATCAATGGGGGCACCACTTATTGAGCAAAGGAATGGCTCTGGGGGTGAAGAGCCAGAGCTGGGTCTAGAGGCGGCACCGATCAACTGCCAGACTTTGCTACAACCTCGGAGTCCTTGAGGGAGGGTCCATGCTTTTTCCCCCCACCTCTGTCTTCCCTGTTCTCTGTAGCACAAGACCTCACAAATAGAAGATACTTGGCCCATTACTGATGAATGTTCTGAGCTTGCACAGAGCGTCTACTCCTGAAAAGTTGCAAATGGTACTTTGATGCCCTTCCTTTCATTGCTCACTTGGTCTCACTAAGTCATTTTGTTTTCATTTTTGATGACTCTTCAAATGGCCATGACCATGGCCCTTTAGTCACAGGTCCATCTGACCTCTGCCTTTATGCATCCCCTCCATCAGTCCTTCCACAGTTAAACAAACCCCAAACGTACCCAAGGAGTACACGAGTTAAGTCCTCACTTCCATAGGTGTTCTATTAGTGTGCTTTAGTTCAGAGAGGTATTATAGTCTGTTTCCACTGGGTTGCACCAAATTGGCCAATCAGTCACCACTCAGCTAGTGAGCACCCTCTATAATAAGCCTTTGCCTTTGCCCAGCACTTTGTAGCTTAGAAAGCATTTTTATATAACCTCTCATTGGATTTGTGCAGCCAACCTCTGAATTGACAGGGCAGGTCTCTGGATATTAAATTACCTATTTCACTTAACTTCCATAACTTGCAACCAAGGGTCTTAACTAAGACAGCTCCCTCACCCCAAGCGTCCTTTTTCCTCTTGTTGCCTTGGAAAACTGCTACTGAACCTTCCCGAATTATCTTAAATGTGCAATGATACCATCCCTGACCCTCGAGCAGAGTTAATCACTGTCCCTTCCCCTTCTGTCACGGTGTGATGTGTTTATCTTCTTAGTTATTATTGCTAGCAATGTGCATAAAATATGTATCTGTCTTCCAATAGATACTATTCTCCTTGAGGGGAGGAGCTGTATCTCCTTCATCTCAACATCCCAATGCCTGATATATTTCCTTACACACAGTAAGCAATCAATCAATCAATCAATGACTCAAGTAAATGAATGGCCATATTTCAAAAGCTCGAGGTAGGAGATGGAGCATATTTTGCGAAGGAATAAGGACCTCAGCCTGTAGGTATAAATGGGCCAATGGGAGCTTGATTTATATCACAAAAGGCAGATGGCAGGCTCATTTCATAAAATTTATTTCCCTGAAACAAGATGAAGTTTGATTTATGTCTTCCCTTGAAGGTCAGGTTAGGGACCTTTCAATCCACTCTGCCTTTGCCTCTAACAAGGACCTTCATAAGGATGGGGTGGCAGGATGCGTCAGTTATGTACAGTTTGTTAGTTTGTCCTATCCAGGAAACTTCAGGAAATGCTATTTTTATTCATCACACTTTCACTGAGCATCTCCTATGTGGCCGGCTCTATGCGCAATGTTGTGACAACAAGGCAAGGAAATCGAGGGGTTATTTTGGCAAATCCCAGAGCTGGGCATGTAGAAATGTAGCGTGTCTTACAGCCTTCATCTTGTGTTGTTGTGACTTGCTGCCCGGACTGTGCAGGCCTCTGTGCTTGACTAGGAGAGTGGTAGGAACTGGAGTGGAGGGCTGTGATCAGTGGGCCCCCGTCACTCCCACGACACAAGCATTTAAGTGAGTTTGAAATCCTGGGCCAACGGGCTGGGTCCACAGATTGGGGTGGAGTGCAGCAGCCAAGCTGAGCGTAAATGTCAAAGCTGCTCACCAGCAGACTTAATTGATTTCCTCCAGCTCTTTCATCTGCCATTTGTTCATCCACCAGGCATGGATCTGTTGGTATATTCATTCATTCATTCAGATAATTATCTTTAAAGTACTTATCTTTGCGTCTTTATTTCTACCTGTTCACCCATCTGTCCATCTAGCCATCCATCCTCTATCATTCATTCATGCATTCATTCACCCATAGCTCTATTTTTAAAACACATATCATTTCCTGGCTTAAAATCCCTGAGTGACTCTCATATGCCACAAACTAAAAGCATCGTTGCTTTTAGCGACTATGGTTGGGGATCTGGAAGGGTCCATTAACATGTTCATGGTGAGGCTGCAATTAATATGTCTCACTGCTGGGCGGCTCTGAACCACGGGTGGTACACGCATGGCATGACTGTCCTGTGCAGTGGCATGTGATGATCATACATGTACAGACAGTGAGTCGAGCCGGTGAGAGCATGTTAGCCTTTACTTCATGATCACATTTACTGGTGCTTTTCCTTTAACACCAGTCTGTTTGCTTTCCCTGGCAAGTGGGATCTTGCCTCCTCTCCTCTTTTCTCACTCTCTTCCTAAGGGTCCTGCCCATCAGTCCTGTCCACTTCCGGTTTGTGTGGTCCATCTCTTCATTCTTTTAGGTCTTCACATTCTTACGTGCCTGTGCAATGTACTCCTGAATTAGCTGTGTGTGTCCTGGATGATTCATCCCTTCACTGTACTCCTAAAACTCTTAGCATTTGACCTACTCTTTGGGTGCTCAACTACTGTTTCTTTGTGTTTATTTTTTTCTAAACGTGTTCTTTCTGCTTCAAGAATCCTGCTCTTCTTCTGTCTTGTTGAAAACCAATCCTTTAGACCTTGTATCATTTAGCCTGGAACCCACCAGAACTGTGTGGGACGAGTCAGAAGTGAGTCTTGGTAGCTCAGGGCCTGGTTCCAGGCCTGAGTCTCTGGCACCCGTGAGCTCTGACCCAAAGCCTCTACTGAGGAGGCCCCAGTACACACAGGAAGGGTAGAGGGTGGTTTCACCTAGAAGCCGGCTTGGCTTTCAGACTGTGTCACTCTTCTGAGCTGTGGCCCAGGGATGGGAACCTGTCAGCCTCACACTGTCTGATGTACATTTTCTATGAACCAACCCGTATCAGAGACCCAGGGGACTGCCGTGTGTGTGCCTCAGTGTTACCACCTACCGGAGTTACCCCCTGCCGTACAACCACTTCACAACTCAAGACTTCTCATGATTCTGAGGCTTAGCTCTGCTCTTCTCCTTCCGATCCACCCTAAGTTTATTCAGGTGAATATCATCAATGTTGAGGATTCCTGTGAGGTCTCAGCAGGGGTGGCGAGAGTGGCTGAGATAGCCTGGGCCCTTTCCCCACACGGCCTCTCATCCTCAAGAGGGTGAGGCTGGGCTTCTTCAGATGTGGCCACCTCAGAGTTCTGGGAGTGTGGGAATAGAAGCTGCAAAGCCTCTGAGGCTTCAGCCCTGTGTCGGAAACTCGCCCAGCATCTCTTCTACCATAGAAAGGATGGGTTTCCTTGGTCAAAGAAAGGCACAAGTCCAGCCAGATTGAAGAAATGGGGACAAAGATTCCGCCTTCTGATTGGAAGAACTCTAAAATATAAGGGCCAGATTTTCTAATCTACCCACCTCGTTCAGCCACCGGATGGAGCTCCCCCAGGTGGTGCCCTGCTCCAGGCTAAGCCTGAGCTCACACTTCCAGAGCCAAAATACAACACCCTGGCCTCCTGCCTCGGACCCGGCCTCTTGCCTGCCTGGGTGCTCCCGATATGGGAAAGTCTGTGAGATAAGGCCTGAGTCTGGACCCAGACACTCCCTCCACACCATCCCACTGAATATTTTCCCAGGTTATATCTAAAATCTACTCTCACTGTGTTTTTTTTATTAGCTTGTGCAGAGTCTTCCACAGAAATAAGAACTTCATATAGAAACTTGTTTCATTCCCTGACAAGTCGCCAGCACCTAGAGGCATACTTAGCACATAGTAGGCACTCAGCAAATGTTTTTGAATAAATGAAATCTTCCCAAAGATGGTGATCAGAGCTCAAACCCATTTGTAGCCCCTCTCCTATCTGCTATTGATAGAAGGTGTCCATTAACATTTGTTATTTGAGGATAATTAATTTGTCATACACGGTATGAAATGCCATGAAGGTTGAGTGACCCTTTTATATCCACTTGATGACGTGTGTAAGAGACTCTTATGCGTCCCGAGAGGGTTCTAGTCATTGGAAATGTGTAATGTCTTTGGCAAGACAAAGCTTGAACATCTGGAAAACCGAGAGGCTATTGTCTGATTCAATCAAATTACTGCGAATAAATTTATCTCAGCCATTTAAATGTGTGATGGGTGGATAGTCAAAAATTAAAAACAAAAAAGCGTAAAATCCCGTCTCTACGATGACCACTCGTGAGGGGTTTACCAGCAATCTTTTAAGACTTCTCTGGTTCTTGTTCAAGAGGAGCTGTTCACTGAAGTAACTTCCCTGGTTATTAGAGATATTATAGAGAAGAAATATCTGGTCTTTTCTCTGGCAAGGAACGGAGTCTATGCTTTGTTCCATCTCTAAAGCTAGAAAATCCAAGGCTCAGAGTACACCCAGCCTACTGGCCAGCCAAACAGCATGTTCAGTTTTCACTGGGCGCCAAGATGGCAGGATTCTGGCTAGAGGCCACTTGTGCCCCTGCCGAGTGTGGCTCCCTTGCCCAGGAGCTTGTGTGGAACCACTCGCTTCTGTTGGTTCAGTGTCCAGAAGGCCTCAGAGAGACCCCCTGCGATCAACCTGGCAGACCCCTGGCTTTCTGAATGAAGAGACATTCACCTGAGGACAGAGGTCCTTGTGGGTCCTGCCTGCACCTTCCTGGGACTGCTGCCAAGACTCCAGAAAATTAGCAGCCATGTCATGGCCACCACCTGAGCAGTGTGTTTCTATCCAAGCAGTGTTACTGCAGAGCTCCATAGCTCCCCCAAACTGAGTGGGGATCCCCAGCCAAGCATGGTGGTTTTTAAACTGGGGGTAGTGTTATGGTTTATAGCTAGCTGTCCCCGCAAAGCCTCATGCACTCATAGATGGGGCTCTGGAGAGGTGGCTGGGTCATGGCAGCATGATATATATCAGCAGATTATTCCACTGGTGACTTTACAGTCTCTGTGATGTTGGGAGGTGGAGCCCGGGTGGGGGATGTGGGCCGCTGGAGGTGTGGCCTGCGAGGGTCTATCTCCCGCCCTCCTCCTTGATCATCTTCTGCTTCTCACTGCCACAGCGAGAGCTGTTTCTCCCCAGCTGTGCTGCTCTGTCTGGGAGCCAGCCAACTGTATCCTGAACCCTCTGTAAACTGTGAGCCAACATAAACCTCTCCTCCTTTAATGTGTGAGTGTTGGGCATTGTGTCTCAGAGACTAGAAAGTAATTATGGCCTTCGGGTCCAAGTCATGATCCAAAATTCCCTGAGCTGGTTTCTCTGCAGATCAAATCTTCAGGTTTATCTACAGATCAAATGTGTTTACAGCAGGCCCAGCTGCTCACCTGAATCATGGCTGAGTCTGTGAGGGAACAGTGCTGAGCGCTCCCAAATAGGGCACAGTGCTGCTCTGCGGGAGATCAGCATACGGAAGAGGGACCTGTCCACTGTACCTGCTTGGGCTTTCCCCTCTCCCATGGACTGGCCCACCTGGACGCACACAGCTGTCAGCTCTGGGAATAATACTATTTCCTGTCTCCTCTTGTCTTCGGCTACCGACATTACCTGTGCCCATGATGGATTCACTCCACACTTGTCACCTCTGTCCTCAGGGATTGTCACAAGTATCTTCCTATCAGATATGGAAGGTGACTGTGGCGTGACCTGGGAACTTGAATCTTAGTTCTTCCAGAAACAGTCTGAAACTCTCAAAGTCTGAAACTGAGCTCTTCCAAAAACACACAAATACTAACCATAGGTTTCACCGTGAAGGTGCAATATGGGCTACATCATACACGTGTGCATGGATAAGCCACGTTCTGTGTGGGGACTGAGTCAGACAGACAACACATTCTTCCCTGTGTGTCATGGTCTATGCCTAGATGTCCCCCAGGGCCTCATGCAGTCATAGGTTGGGCTGGATTATAGAGTGTGTGATTACTAAATTAGTCCACTGATTGGTTTGGCCTAGTTCTGCTGGGATCAAGGATGTGATGCTAGGATCAAGGGTATTAGGATTAAGGGTGGGAGTGTTACCCACCCTAGGGCCAGTTAGCCTGGGTAAAATATAAAAGACAGAAAGAAGCCTGCCTTCCCCCTTTTTGCTTGCCTCCGTTGCTTACCTGGCTGCCTTCTGCCTGTCTGCCCCGCCACTCTGCCTTGGATCCAGCCGATTGTAGACTGAAACCTCTACAAACTGTGAGCTAAATAAACCTTTCTTCCCCTCCCCTTGGATGTCGGGTATTTTGTCTCAGTAACGAGACACTGGGAAACTCAGGCTCAGATTCCCTGCTCTACCTTGGGCTTAACTGGGCTATTAGGTCATTTAGAAGATCTTGCTGTTTTATGAGACATTTCACTTTATTTACAGTTTCAATATGCAAAAAATATAAAGAAGAATAAAATAAATCCCTACTTTAAGAAATGGAATACTACCAGTACAGTGAAAGCTTCCTGTGCAACTATCCTGGATGTAATTCCTCACCCACCTTCCTTCCTAGGAGATAAACATCATCCTGAAATGAACATTCTGTACTACAGTTTATGCTTCTAGCACATATTTGATAGCAAACATTGACTTTGGCGGTTTTTTGTGTCTGTATATTTTGAGGGTTTTTTTGTTTGTTTTTTTTTTTGAGACAAGGTCTACTTATGCAGTCTAAATTGGCCTTGAATTTACTGCATGTGCCAAGCAGGCCTTGAACTCACGCAGCAGCCCAGGCTGGTCTGGAATCTGAATCTTCCTGCTTTAGCATCCCAAGTGCTGGGCTTATAGGCATGCAGCTCCACCCAGGCTGTTTGCCTGTTTTAAATCTTTATGTAACTTTTATGTAGTATCTTCAAAATCCATTGTAACTTTTTCTTTTCTCAGCATCAAGTTTTTGATATGTAAACATATCAACACACACTGCATGTTCAATTAATCATTCCCTCATCTTTTGATATTTATGTTGCTCCTAATCTCTCCCTCCTAGAGAGCACTAGCATTAATTTTCTTGAGCACATCTCTTTTTGCAGCTGGTGGAGGAGTTCTCCAAGGTAGAATTTGGCTATGCATATCTTTGATTTAAGTAAATATTTCCCAGTTGCTCTTCCAAGAGATTGTGCCTGCTAGCATAAAAGTTCCCATTCTCTGCCACCTTAGCAGAACATGATACTCTCAAGACTTCCCCAGGCCTGTCCATCTCACGGTGGAAAATAGTGCCTTTGCTTGTTTTAATTTGCATCGCCCTGATAACAGGAGACAGAACACTTTTCATGCTTATGGACCATTTCTGCTTCCATTTCTTGATCTCTCCTCTCCATTTTCCTATTGAATTACTGATCTTTTTCTTATTGATTTATAGCAGGATTTCTTAAGAGCAGCACTATTGACATTTTGGACTGATTAATTCCGTGTTGGGTGGGGAGTTGCCCTGCAATTGATTGCACTTTTTAGCAGCATCCCTGCCCTTCATTTACTAAAATGCCAGTAGAAAAATCTTCCACTCCCATCTCAGCTATGTTGAGCAAAAATGCTGACTGGCGTTGTCAAATGTCCCCAGGGGAGCAAAATCACCCTTCGTTGAGAACCACTAGTTTATAGGGCCACTTTCTTCTTCAAAGATATTAATTCACTTTAATTATACACATCACACTTAGCTTTACCAAAATATTCCAGGATGACTAATAGATGTGATTCCTCTGAATTTCAGAACTATTGCTTTGGAGAGGGGACAGAAGGGTATGTTTATTGTGTCCAAAGTGCTTGTTTGAGTGCACTCTCATCCTACCTTGGCGACAAATCTGCAAGATATGTGCTAACATCCCTATTTGACAGACGAGGAAACAGTCTACCAATCTGCCTACGGGCACTCAGTCAATAAATACTGGAAGTAAGATACAGATTCAGGTCTGTCAGCAAGAATGGAAAAATATGGCACCAGGAGGTCAGGTCTTAGACCTGGATCTCTCCCTACCTGGTGTTAAGACCAGGCCTTGTTCTTCAAGAGGGTCCACTTCCCACAGGATGATAAAGAGGCTGGACACCAGATCTCAAATATTCCTGCCATCACACTTACTGGAAAGGTCCACCCAGCAGCTACCAAGGAGTGATTTTTCTCTGACCCTCGCCAGTCTTGTCTTCCTCCTGTGAGGCTGGAGATGGAAATAGCAATAATATCTCAGGATTTTCATACGGGTTAGACAAGATGGTCCATGTAAAGTCTTATTGCAAAGGGCACGTTCCAGAGAATGTCCTTATAGTCCCACAAATAAGAGACCAGTTAGTCGGAAGAGGGAAGCACTTTGAAGTGTACATTATAATGTGAAGAAACAACATTTTGCCACCTTTAGGTATTAATAATAGCATCAGGAAGAGTTTTGCCAGTAACACTACCCTTCTTAGGAAAAGGGTCCAGAAAGGAGCTCTGTGGAAGGTCGCAGCTTGCAGGTGAGAATGCCGCTGGTGGTACTTTGAAGTTGCCACACCCACCTGTGGCTTGACCTCCCTCCCGAGGGAAACACACGTGCCTGCCCTCATCCGTGGGCGGCACCTGGCTGCTGGACAGTGCTATCTGCAAAACACACAAAGATGAATTTCAGCCCAGGCTCCCAGGGAGGGTGGGCAGAGTGGAGCTCTAAATGGCTGCCCGTATTTGCTCTCCCAAGAAAGCTGGGTTTGAAGCGAGGAAGCCAAGCAGCTCTGGCTTGGCAGACTCATGGGGAGAGGGGCCGGTTAGTCGCAAGCAGACCCCCCTTCAACAAGGAGGGCAGAGAGGCCAGGGGCTCTTTAAACATGCACGCTGCGAGCAGAGCCACCACAGCTGATGCAGACTAGCGAGGGGCTGCTGCCTGAGCCAGTAATTAGTTGTTAACACATGGAAATAAGAGCTGATTTGGAAACAGAGCTTGTCGTTTATTTATAGCAATCCAATGTGAGTATTTTTTAAAATGAAAAAAAAAAAAAGCTGAACTGAGTTCCTAGTCAGTCAAAGAATCCAAGCAGCTCCACCCTCACTTGCCTTCTCTCTCACTTCCTCCAAGAAGCCCACCTAGACTATGTTGCCCTGCCTGGGCCCTCAGATTTCAGATTCTCAGTCTGCCCCAGATTGCTGTGCGTGGCTGGCCATGTTCTCCTACCCCTTACACATGTGCCTCATGTGGCTCTTTCATAGATTCAGAGAGAAGCCAGTTCAAATCGTGCTTCTAGCTCAGGCAAAGCACTGGGTTTCTTGCAAGGACAGACACTGGAGGTGAAGAGCTGTATGCATGGCTAGTACTGAGCTGCACACATGGCAGGTGCCCTCGCTCCCTCTGGAATGAGGTCTGCATCTTTCTCTTCCATGCCATTTTAACAGGGCTGAAAAAGCAAAACGGCCTTTAGAGTACAAGTCATGGCCCCTGACTGCCTAGCTTCCCACCCTGTCCTACTTCTCACTAGCTGTGCGAGTTTCTGTGACTTACTTGGGTGCGAGGTGTGTCCGTTTCTTCAACTAGCAAATGGGAATGGTGGTACCTACCTCACAGGTCCTAGTCAGGGCTAAGTGAGCACCCAGTGGGAATTTAGCGCATTGCAGGGCTCCTGGTGCTTGCAGTGAGGGCCTGGGAGGCCAGGGCTGGCCGTTTACTGCACTCCCTGCCCATGGACACCAGCCCAAGGAAGGGGCATCTGGTTCTTGGGTGTGACAGGCCTGAGCTGGGATCAGTTTTGCCAGCACGGTCCTGAGGAAGCTATAGAACTTCTCTGACTTCTGTTTCCTTCGCTGTAGATCGAGGCGGGCAGCAGCTCCTGTCCCAGAGGGTGTCGTGAGAGTTAATGTGTTGATGTGTGCTCAGCTCATGTGCGCCTGGCAAGTAGGATGGGCTCATGAAGCATTACTTTGTGGCGATTCATGGCCCCTTCATTTTCTTTCTTCTGTTTGCCTTTCCTTCCCGAGCCCGTCCCTGCCAGAGTCCCCATGTCCTGGGGCTGGACGGGACAGTGAGTGTGGCTACCATCTGTCCTTTGCTGCTGAGTGCTGTGTTTTATACACACTGCCCTGGAGAAGACTCTTACCAGTGCTGGAAGAGAGAGGATGTGAACTGCACTTTAGTTAAGGGGATCCTGCTGCTTTCAGAGGATGGTGTATTGCATCTTTAGTCCAAGGTTCAAGTGCAGCCTTCAAAACATGTGAATCTCAGAAGAGACAGAAGCATTTCCTAGTCAGAGGCCCCTTGGAGGTGGTTACAGGGTACAGGTAACCCAGATCTCTGGCCCTGGGCATGCCAAGACATCAGCAGCTGTGTTAGTCAACTTTTCATTACTTTTCATTGCAAAAGACCACAGTGGGACAAACTACTTAAAGGAGTTTCATTTTGGCTCAGGGTTCCAGAGATGTCAGTCCATGGTTGGCTGGCTCCATTGTTCCTGGGCCCATGATGAAGCAGTACATCATGGCAGAAGGGGATGGAAGAGCAAAGAAGCCAACCTCATGACACCAAGAATCAGAGAGAGAGAGAGACAGAGACAGAAAGAGAGACAGAGACACAGAGAGAAGAGGAACCAAAGAAGAGGCCAAGGACAAGACATAGTCTTCAAAGCCATTCTCCCAGTGATCTGCTTCATCCAACTAGGCTCCACCTCCTAAATTTTCAACATCTCCTGATAATCACCTCATGAGTCAATCATCTTCCAAAAGCCCCACCTTTAAACATGTGAGCCTAGAGGGGGACATTTTAAATCTAAATCATAACAGCAGCACAGTTCTGGAGGAGGAGGGATGAACAGAGAGATATATACCAAGGCTGTCAAGGATCCACTCCATTTATCCATTTATTCCACACTCACGAGACGCTCGTACAATACCAGCCTGAACTCTAGGATCGGTACCCACTCGACACCAGCCCACTTTAGAGTATTCAAACTCGTGGAGAACTCAGGCTCCGTGCGGCTTGGTGTCAGCCCCAGCAGGATCCAGCCCCAAGGATGGCACTCAGCAGCAAGAGTACAGGTGGCAGGTCAGAAATATGACACCACTATGGTTCGCGTGTAGAGTTCCGTTTGACCTGGACCTTGACCACTGTGGTGGGAGGGATGTGTACATAAAAGGAGGGGCAGGTGTGAGCTGGAGACCAGAAGTTTGAGCAAGAACTGCTTACAGATTGGACCAACATCATGGAAGAATGAAAACGGTGCTACTTGGTGGACCAGGAGGAGCCTAGGGCCTGCAGCAGGCGTACTGGACAGCACCTCCTCTTTTAGTCAGGTTAGCTCAGGATTAGGAGTAGGAATTAGGAACAAGAGTGAAGATCCATGATTGACCTCAGCTCAGCACTTCCTTTTTACTCTCGCTCTTCTAATGGCCCTGGGATCTCCAGGGATCTCTTCCCAGGGATTTAATCTTGCTGTTTCTCAGCTAATACTGGATAGTGTGATAGTAGTCTTCTGCCAGCACTTCCCCAGGACTCAAAAAAGAACTCCAAGTGGCTTAAAGGCCTGTGGGATACACCACTGTGCTCTAAAAGTGTCGTCTGCATAAGGGCACCCACCTCAGGTACCATCCATTTAGCCTATGTGGTATGCCCCCTTCTCCAAGATTACACCTCTAGTTTCTAGAATCTTTGAATACACGACGAGGCATCATGTCCATGAATATATTACGTTAACTGCAAAAGAGAGTTTGTGGATGTAATTAAAGTTACTAATCAGTTTGGTCTTAAAATAGGGAGATTATCCCAGATTGGCTGGGTGGGCTCCATGTAATTCCATGTGTCTTGAAAGACAGAAGAAGATTGAAGGTAAAGGCAGAGGTTCAAAGCACAAGGGTTGAACACACTGCCTTTGGTATTGAAGATGGAGGGGGCTATGATCCAACAGATGAGGCAACCCTGGGGGCCTCCATCCTGTAGCTAAATTGAACTGAATTCTGCCAACAATCTGAGTGATTCCGGAAGTTGATTTCCTCCAAAAGCCTCCAGGTAAGAGCTCAGGTTGACTGATACCTTGAGTTTACCCTTGTGAGACTAAAGCTCAGGCTACCCGGACTCTGACCTGCTGACTTGGAAGCTAATAAATGGGTGTAGTTTTAAGCCAATGAATTAGTGGTGATTTGTTACAACAGCCACAGAAAACTAGTACAGTTTGTAAAATAAGATTGTCACTTAGAGTAGGGACATTAATGGATAATGAGTGTAGAAACTAGGTGCTACTTTTTTCAAGCCTCTAGAAACTGGTATGTAATAGATGCTCAATTAATTTTTATAGGTGGATGAATCAATGGGTAAGTTTTAAAAGAGTGAGCTAAAGAAGAGACAGTCTGTAAATTGCCCACTTTACAAGGAACTGAAAGGCAGAATAGCCTGGAAGTGAGCGTTTCAGAGCATGGTATCTGGAGCCTGATGTCTTATCTCAGTTTAGTTTGCTAGATGTGTGACCTCAGGCAGGTTACTTGAGCTCTCTGTGCCTTGGTTCCCTTTTCTGTAAAATGAGGATAACAATAATAACTACCTCTTAAGGTTGTCACAGGGATGGATAAGAGAATGCCCATCAAGCTCTTAGAACAGCAACTTGCCCACAGAAAATATCCAACATATAGTCTATGTGCTGGCATTTTATAGATCAAATAAAAATGCGCTGATTTTAATCTTCGTTTTTGTACAAGCTTGAGTCTTCTCCATACCACAAGCCCTTGTGCACGCTCCAAGCCTTGGTTTTCTCCTTTGCAAAACAAAGAGGTGAATGTCAAGAATATTCTCCAATTTTAAAACTTCTATCATGCTAAAAAGCAATAGGTGTCGTTCTTTTAATCGAGGCAAATCCCCACAGTGCCTACTACTGCTGGCTTTTCAAAGCAGAATTCATCTGTGAATAACATTACTGACGCTGAGAATGAAAGAGGTGGAGTGGAGGCTGGCTGGGTGTCACCCGGCTCTCCAAGGGAGAGAACACAGGGACACCAGCGACTTCCACAAAGGCTGATTGCGCAGGTCCAATCTGCCAGCGGCTTGCTTGATCTAAGACAAAGCTTGATCTAAGACAAAGTTTCTTTTCTGATGATCTCATTGATAAGCTGAGCTGGAGGGGAGAGGAGCCCATTCGTTTTATTGTTGCTGGGGTTGTTTTCCTTTATTGGACTCACAGAGCCTCATTCCATAAACTCATAAACCAGAACTGGGTACACTCCAGCCTTAATTATACAGGGACAGATGATCTGCATTACAAATCATCCTCTGCAAACCTCACTCACAAATTATTGATGAGATCGTCACTCACCCTGCCCAAGTCTATGTTGGCAATAGATGGCCCCATTTCTTACTGTGGACTTAGAAGGCCTTACGTCACAGCTGCTGCTATGTGGATATTTCTTCGCACTGTGCTATGCGTCTGTCAAATGGAATTTGATTCTAGGCCCCAACCCCGCCCTTCCTTGCCGGACAGAAGAAGGGATCCGGTTTGTCACAGTAGAGTCCAAATTCAGTTCTAAGCATCAGGACTGAGCGTCTTGTTTAGGGGACACACTTTGTATCAGTGTCTGCAGATGATCTGGGTAGTAGAAACTGCAGAAGGAAAGAGGGCTCCTGAAGATCAGGTTAGAGTGTGTCCGGGGTTTGGAAGCCCAGCGCACTGCGCATACCGGCGTTCACCGTAAGCACTCCGGCAGCTGGTGAAGCCCCGCGCCAGTTAAGCTCAGCCCATACATCCAATGTCATTCAGCCACAGCCCGCTCCATTCAGAACACGCCGTATTTGCTCTCTGTGGCTGAGAAAGGAGAGGAGTGAGCCCAAAACCTGGACCTGAGGCTGCAGGTCTCAGGCAGGCACATTTCTGGCTCTTAATGCAGAAGGCAGGTTTGAGCTTTAGCCCAGCCAGATCCATGTGGCCTTTGGATTCTTTCTTTTCCTGTGCCCCAGCCCTGAACCTTTAGCGAGGTGTGAGAATCTGTTTCCATAAAACCAATTTATTTTTCCATTTATTTGATTAATTGAAATTGCTCATACTCTGGCCTCCAGGTCATAAACACTGGGTAATAAAACCCCTTTTACATCTGTCCAGTGCTTTAGTGTTCCCAGGCACCTTCACATCCATTATCTGATGTGACCCTTAGAAAAGCCCAGAGAAGTAGGCAGGGAAGGGATTGGCTCACAAGTTTACAGAGAAGGAAGTATGTGTTGCCGGTGGTTACAGAATAGAGCTGGGCCGGAAGCTGGTTCTTAGTCCTAAGTCCAATTCACTTAGTGGGTGACCAATCTCCCCAATTAGTCACAGCTAAAGAGGTTTCTGGATCTAGGACTTTTAGTTTTAAAACTAGGAAAGTTCTAGACAAATTGGGAGGTATTCCTCCCCCTCCTTTAGGCCTTGAGACTGCTCCTTGTCGTCCCCATCAGGTTCAGTGAGGAAGGTGGCCTGTGACACGGCACAGGGGAGGCAGATGGACTTGCAACCTCCAGCCAGAGCCTGGCAGGTAATCTGCTTAGGCCAGATCTCCTTGTGCAGGTGGGTGGGCTTGGAAGGATGGGAGGCATGCAGTCGGACCTTGTGCCTGCCTGCTCACTGGGACAGTGCACAGGGAAGGATTTGGAGCGCCCAAGGAACACCTGGTCAGAAATACCCATGAGGGAGCCATCAAAGGCCAAAGAAAAAGACTGGCAGAACACAGTGGAAGGACATCAGGACGATGGAGGAGGCCAGAGAAGGAGTGGGCAGAGAGAGGGCATAAGTGAGATAGTTTCAGTTGGAGAAGAGTTTTGTGGTTTTCAGTTGCTCGAAGTGTCACTCTCCTTTGGGGGCTGTGGTCTCCCTCCCAGCAGCTCAGAGACCAGCCCCTTCCTGATAATCTAGCCAGTCTCCCTCTGCTGGGGAGGGCAAAAGAGGGAGGTGATTTGCTTAAAGCGGCCAGAGCTTAGGCTGAGAATCGAGCTCTCCAGTCTGGGTTAATGGTTAATGGGTATTTAGCTCTGGATCAGGGCACAAGCCGGTCTGGCCACCAGGGACTTGTTTCCATTGATGTGTCCCTTGTTAGTTTCATTCCAGCCTTGACTCACCTTTAGGACCCCTGGCCCCAGGAACTTCAATGCCTTCCCCAGTCACTTGAGGATGCTATCTCAGGTCTCAGTTACATTTTCCTTGCTCATTAGCATTTTGACTTTATTAATATGAAAGGATTCAAATCTGATTGGAAAATCATTAAGCTAAACGGAGGCCAGAACAAAGCAGTTAAGAAGAAAATTGTGATTACCAGCTGCTCTTTTTCTTCCCCATCCACAATGGAGGAAATGTGCTTCTGTGATCACTGTAAGGACAGGTGAGAAGCTGGGACTCTCCTTGTGGGCACCCCCACCACATCCAGGTCACTATGTGGCTGGCCAGACAGCACCCAAGATTGGTTAAATACAGGAAGGTCTATTGTGCTGGAGAGCATATAAATAAGACAATAGGAATCAGCAAAGAAATAGGGGTTTTCGCCGTGTGTGTGTGTGCGTGTGTGTGTGTGTGTGATGACAGCCAGGCAGGATATAATAACCTGAAGTTTAGTTTTCTCTTCTGCCCTCTGGGTCTTGATCTTTTTGATTTATATTTTCCTTAGTCTTGATATATTTAATTTATATCTTTATATTTTGTTACACATATTTCTCAAAAGCTGCCTCCAATCCTCTGTGGGACAAAGTGAGAAATACATACACAATCCAAACACCCCCACATCTTCCTTGGAGTGTGGTGGAGCACTGTAAGATCCAGTAGCAGGAAGCAAGGGGCAGAGTGGCGAGTACACGCCTCTGCAGCCCCTTGGCTCCCCAAATGCAGATGGTAGCCTACTGCCACCTTGGAATCATGCCTCTCCTTCCTAGACTCGGGACAAGCCAGTGTGCAAAAGATGCCCAGCACAGCTCTAGGCTCATGGCAGCAGGTAATCCCACCTCAGGACCTGATTGGACTGGGGCTTCATGAATATCTTCCTAGGTAAGCCAGTCTGTCTTTCTGCAGCCTTCTTTCTGACACTTCCGGGTCCTGGGTTTTCCTCCCTTGGCCTGTCTCTATCACCCCTGGGGAATCCACTATAACCAGAACTTGGCAGAAATGAAACATTTCTAGGGAAATTCTTGGACTGCTGCAGTGGCTTCCTGTCTATCTCCTCTGCTTGATTGTTGCCCCTTCTCAACCCATGTAATGGTCAGGTGGATGATTTTAAAACATAAATCCTTACTATACCACTCCCCTCTGTAGAATCCTGCATCCCTCTTGGCATCAAATCCATGTGTTTTCCCAGGCCCCCAAACCCTACATGATTTGGCCCCTGCCTACTTCTCCCCTCCTTGTTCATTCTTCTTTTTTTGGCTCCCTGAATATGCCAGAGTCTTCGAGTCTTCGCCTACCCTTGGGTCTTTGCCTTTTCAATTCCTATGGCTTTTTGCAGCACCTTCCTATTTCTCTGCACACCAAGTTTCTTCTCATTCTTTAAATCTCAAATGTCTTCAGAATGCCTTTTCTCACCAGGCCATTCAAACCGCTTCTCCCCCCATCACTCTGTCCAACCTTAAAACTCCCCAGCACACCATTCTAGCTCCATCTAGTATTTATTAAAATCTGCAATTATCTCCTTTATTTATTCTTTTGTTTATTTCATGCCTCCCTGAGGGGTGTTATAATCTTCAGAGGTCAGAGACCTAATCTCTTTTGGTTGCTGCTATGGCCGTGCACCCAGAACTGTGAGTGGGAATAGTTAATAAATATTTGTGATATGAAAGTATCAATGATTGAAACCTGGAATTGGAAAACTTTGCCCATGGACCAAATCTGGTCTGCTGCCTGTTCATGTAAATAAAGATTTTAACTTACATATTGTTTCTTTCTGTCGTATGCCACAATGGCAGAATTGAGTATTGTGAAAGAGACCGTGTGGTCCACAAAGCTTAAAATATTCCCTAGCTTATTATTTACAAAAAAAAAAACCTCTCGTTACCCTTTGGCTTAAAAACCCCTAAGCCTTATGATGGCTTAATCCATATGTACACTGAACATCTTACATAACAAGAAACCAGAGACAGGAAGTCTCAGTGTCATTTGAGGCTCAGTGTCATCAACAACAGACAGTTCTGCTATTTGGTTCTCCTCAGTGTGCCAAGACGGCTGCCACAGCTATATCCTTAGAAATCAGATTTCTAAGGCAGAAAATGCTCAGTGAGACCAAATACTGGATTTTTTCTTTCTATCCAGCAAGAAAATCCTCTTCCCAAAAGACAGCAGATGGGCTTCTCCTTGTGTTATTGGCTAGAACTGGATCACACGCTCACTCTTCGATTAATCATTGGCACAGGGGAAGAGTACTGCCATGAATGGATTAGAGTAGACCTGATTTATGCCTTGAGGGTGGACACACTGCCTTTAGTACAAAGAAGAAGGGGGTTTTCTGCCAACATATATGATTAAAGCATACCCCATTTTTCATGCTTGGGATGACTGTTAAAGACTAAAGTTTGTCCATTCTCTCCCCTTAATAGAATTAGAAATAGATGGGCACATTATTATCATTTCTCTGTCCTGTAGATTTCAGATGGGTCTTTTTTTCAATCCTTACTTACTGTACCATTTTCTCCCAGCCTTGACAGGCAACATAATTTCAAGTACTCAGATCTCAGCTGACTTCGTGATAGTCCTGTTTGATTTAGATTTCTTAAAAGGATAGCCTGGCCCCGTAATAAGGATTTGATAGATTCCAAAAGGGACAGGGAGACGCTTCCAATTCTGTTCCCCACCAGCCAAGCCCAGTGATTTAAACCTCATGCATATAGGACGTTTCAGTGAAATGCATTGTTCTCCTGAATGTCTTTGTTAAAGTGGATGCTTTCCAAATGCTATACCTGATGTGAGCTTATGGCTTACCTCAGAGGTATGATATCATAATCATCTTAGACAGCAGAGACTTTGACCTTGAGTGGAGTGAGGAGTGGACTTATAATGGAAATAGCACAGGACCGTGGTGTGAGCAGGGATACCAGGATCCCCGTTCCTGTCTGCCTGTTACTTTGCTCTCTACCCTAGGAAAATTCACTTTCTCTTTCTGGACTTCATCTTCCTTGTTTGTTTGATAATAGATATTTTTAAATAATTCCTTTGTTTCAGTTTGGGAAAGCTGTCTTTGAGCTATAGACTACCCGTTTGGTTTCTACCGATGGTCAATGAAATCCAGGAAACTATCTGCCACGGCGTAAAATTCTAAATTGGGTAACAAATCAACTTACTCCAGGATCCCTGGACCACTGCAGGGCTCTGACAGTAAGCAGGGCTCCAGTTTCCCCTTGGATTCAGCATGGCAAAGAGATATGCCTGGTGGTTCCTCCACCCCAGCAGGCAAGACTAACCCAACTTAGTGAGTGTTGGCTCAACAGGATATTGGCTTCTGCCCCATTCTGATGCAGTGCTTCAGAACTGGTTGGTTGGTTCAGTTACCATAAGGCCCCCACAACATGTGGTGGGCAGTCTGTGTCCCCACAGCTCTCCTTTCTGAGCCATGCACTCAGCCCCCAGCTGCAGGGAGTTTGGGCTACCACAGGTCACAGCTGTACCTGTCTCCCGATACTTGTTTTGTGCTAGTCCCATAGAGTCACTTCTCCAGGAAATGTCGTTTTAGATGCCGCACTCTGATGGATACAGGAGTAAAAAGGCCTGGTTCCTTTGCTCAAAGTGGGACTACTTTATAGTGCTATTTATGCACAATCATATCCCTGGGATCAAGCGAGAATGGACCACAGCTTTTCTACCTTCTCCTCTGGCTCCATCCTGTTTCCTCACATACTCACAGGCTTTGAGAGCAAATCTCCAATGAGCCACTCACACGCAAACTTCATCTCAGGGTCTATTCCTAGGGAAACTGGCCAATTCAGGGCATTTTTCATACCTGCCTATGACTCTATAGCCAGGAAGGAAAAGTCAAGGACCAGCACAGTAAACTGGACAAGTGTCAGGCATTGTGGCATGGAGGAAATGCTGGCATGCAAGACCGAGGACATCCCTGTCCTTATGGAGCTTCCAATCTAGTGGGGATGGGTATAAAAAGTACAGGATTGGGAGTGTAGAACCTCTAACCAAAGCGGGGAAGGAAGGCAGGAAGCAAAGTTTCTAAAGAATCCCTCAGGAGACAGAGCTCGAATAAATGGGCCAAAGACCTTCTAGTGCCTGCATTGAAAGAGAAGATAGAGGAGAAAGTAGTAGAAGGTACTTGATTCCTTTGACATTTTATCTTCTGAGAGGTTTTTTTAGAATCTAATCTGTTCTGTTCTTTCCATTCTACTTTGATTTTCTCACTAGCTGGAGTAGAAGTTTTATCATCTGGAGCTCATAGACTGCTAGATTCATGCAAAAGCTTCAGAGTGTTCACAATCCACTTCTCCTAAAATTGAAATGCATATTTATTTTTACTTGCAAAATGCACGTATCTTTCACAAGAGAGAAGGCAGCTATCCGTGAACAACAGAAGTCAAGAATCACTGGTTAGATGGCACGGTCAGTACATGCTGAAGTTTTCAAAGGTGGATGGAGAGAAGCTTTTGATAATATCAAAGCATCCACTCCCGATGCGGCAGTTGTGTGCGCAGGCACAGCTGCAATGCCAGTGGAACATCTGGGCTGATAAATGAAGTTTCCTCTTTGCAATAATTTTGAATCATGCAGCAACTGCCTTTTAGAGCCGAATGCCGCTCACTCCTAGGCACTTGATTGTCTCTCTGGGTTTCTCATCGGTAACATGAGCACATCGTGCTAGGTTATCTTCAAGGTCCAGCCCAGCACTAATTTTCTGTTATTTTGTAAAGAGCTTCAGAACCTATTTCAGACTCTGTTTAAAAGGCCACAGAATGAACTGCCTAAACATGGTGCTCCAGGACCACAAGCCCAGATGGTGAATCTCAGCTTTGACGCTTGAGAAGATTTAATCTTCTGGCCCTTAGCGAAATGATGAGGACGGGATGGCATCTCCCCATAGGATTGCTTCGGAGAGCGAGAGCCAGTTAGGTGACATGCTCGGTCAGACCAGGCACACACAAGTTACTCAGTCAGTGTTGGCTCTTCTGTAATCTGCACCCAGAAGACAGAACTGAAGCTTCAGGGGCAAGTTTGGAAAGGTCAATACAGTGAGGCAGCAGGAACCTAGAATTGCTGGTGCCTAGTCTGAGATCTCTTCCTGCACCTCCCTCGCTGCCGAATCTTCTAATAATCTTCAGGTTTATGAAGACAGCATCATTTCTCAGTATCTTCATGGCTTCCACCATCACGGTCTCAGAAAATGTAATTCCTGGGTCTGCTGATGATCCCAATCCGAGCTTTGAAGACTTCCCTAATTCATAAACACCTGCTGTTTTATTTTGTACTCTCACTCCCGTCCCGGTCCCGCCAAGTCCCGGTGCCATGTCCCGGGGCTCTGTCCTGTCAGGAAGGCCCTGCTTTGCCTCAGATGCAAGATATCTCGCTGAATCTTAGTTCACTTTCCCTACATAGTGTGAGTAATCTGTTCCACGTGTCTGCGGATTGCAGGCTGTCACTGGCCATCTGCTGTGTGTGTGCAGCGCTGGCACGCTGCCATATTCTGATGTAGGACATTTCCAAATACTCCTGTTCAGATGACGGGCTCGGTTTTAACCTTGATGTTCACCAGTTACCTGCTTGAAGAATTTTCTTGGGTCTGCTCTAAGTTCAGACCAACCCCCAACTCACGCCAGGGCATGCGTGGATTTGGGAATGGCTGATCGGGTAGAAGTTTGTAGTGAAAACAACCCAGAGATGGACCCACTGTCTACAGGGAGTTAGAATACGATTTACAGTACAATTACAACATGACAGTACCATTACAACACTTTCTTGCATTCGGCACTGTGCAATTTACAAAGCACGTTTATGATCACTATCCCATTTACTTCTACAACAGTCTTGTAAGACATAATTAATTATCTTTTTAAGTGGTTAGTAAGCTCAGGCTCGGAGAAATTAAGTAACTTGCCTAAGATCAAACGAATTTCTTAAAAACGTAAAATTGCAGCTCAGACTTGTCTCAGCATCAGACTCTGCCAGCTATGCCAAGGCTTGGGCATCTGAGTGTCATAAGGTCCAGAGCAGGTGGAAGATCAGCCAGACCAAAAAGAGGAGAAAGGACTCAGGATATAATGGGGCTGAAGATGGAAGTCCTGGTTGTTCTCGGACACTGCAGAAGGACAGAGCACATGTTAAGGGTTTGGCTTTCTGTGCCTCCTGCCTAAGTGGCCTTTGGCTGCCGAAGGGGCATTGGGTGTGTCTTCCTTTCCTCTCACAGGTCCCAGCAGATGAAGTGGCATAGATATAAGCATGAGCTTTGAAACCAATCAGCTCCAAGTTTAAATCTTTATTTTACTACTGAGAGATCTTGGGCAAGTTACTCAGCATCCTCCGAGCTTCTATTTCTTCATCTGCAAAAATGGAATAAACACATCTGCTTTGCAGGGTGGATGTGAAGATTAAATTTAATAAAGAATGTGTTGTTATCAGTAATACTTGAGGAGTTATGGCTCATGAAGATGATTAACTCTGGGGCCAGAGTAACCCAAGGGGTGTCCCTCTGGGGGTCCAGCCGAGGCGGGCTCTGTGTCCGGCTTTCTCTGGGCTTCAGTTATTTTCTGGATCCCCTTCTGTTGCAAGCTAAACACTTCCTCCCCCTCACTGGTGTTTATGCCGTTTCCTCTGGCTACAGACTCTAAAATGCTCCCTGCTTAGCAGTTGCCTCGCCAAGCTGGGCCAATTAAGCTGCATTCCTCTAATTGTTTTGGTGGCTTTTCTCTGAACTCCCTCCAACTTGTCTACAAATGGTTCTAAATTTAGACCCGAGTGCCAACTCGTAGAGTTCAGAGCTTCTCCCTGCTCTAGCCAACCATGCGATTCTTCTGCTTTCAGGAGTTGTGTTTGGGGGGCGTTTCCCTCCCCCTCCTCTCTCTCTCTCTTTTCTCCTTCTTCCCCTCATCATCAACGTGAAGGCATGAAATGACTTTGTGACATGATTTATTTTGTTTGCAGAGTGCAGATCTGCATTCGGCGAGAAAACAGTTTTTTCTTTATTTATATGTTTAGGAAAGTGATGGCAGACAGAGAATTAAAGGGGGGATTAATCTGAATGTGCACATTCATTTTAGTTTCTGGAAATGGACAGAGAAAACCAAAGTGTGGAAATAACAGGGAGGGGAGGAGAGCGGTGCGGTGAGTAGAGTGATTTGTGCTGTTTTAGTAATGGCTTCCTACAAATGCTCCGCCTTCCTAGCTAGCAGTCACTAAACCATCATCCCCAAGCATCATTGCTCCTAACCAGAAGGCCCTGCAGTGTCTTCACCAGGCAAGTAGGAGCCTCCTAGCCCCCAGGAGGCAGATCTCTCCTTCTTTTTACCTTCCTCCTCCCTCCATCGCTTCCCTCCTCCCTCTTCCTCTTTTCCTCCTCTATACCAATATCAAATTTATCCTCACCAGTCACTTTTATGCCCTTGAGAGCTTATACGCAGCTGTGGGTGATCCCAGGAGAGTAGAACAGCAGTCCTGTGGGGGGCCAGCACCCCTTGACAGATGAGGAAATGAAGCCGATGAGGGCAACTCGCAGAAAGTCACATAGCTCAGACAGGAGCTCTCGAAAGGACCCAGGACTTCTGGCCTCAGTCTTTGGTCACAGTGGGTACTCTAGGAACTTCTGCGAGCTAAGAGAATTCTCGTCATACTGCTGGTTAAAGACTCAGATGGACATAGCCAAGGCTTTAATGACAACACTGGAAGAAACACCAGACACTCAGAGGCTCATTCCCATGGACCCCATCGAACACCTGTTGACTTTCTCCAGGAAACTGCTGTCTTACTTGTCGGCAAAGTTCCCAAGGACATTTCACGGGTCCTTAGGATGACCACGGGGTCCTGCATGGGAGCAAACATGATCGCTGGCTTGAAGAAATGACTTAATGGGTGGACAGACAGATTTTTCACTTCCTGTAGATTCCAAGTCTCTTTCTCTTCGGTCGCTGGGCATATTAGCTCATAAATTTGAATCTTCGGCAAGTGTTTGGGTCTCACAATACTCTGAGTGCATGCATAGGAAACAAGCCTGGAGTCTTGTACATATGAAAATCCCTGCTCCGTAAAATGGTCTATCCCTTCTACATGCATGACTTAATTTTGTTTTCTATACGAATCAGGTGGGATAATGAGCATAAGAAAGTTTTGTCAATTGGAAAGTTCTGTATAAATACAAATAACTCCTTTGTTGATGTGATTACTATAATCACAGGCGCAAATGTATTCTTGCTACTGAATGGACTTTAGAGTCAAGAGTCTGTCCAGTACCACTGCCCAGCCTCTTGCTTTATGTGTGAAAAAGCTGAGGTCTGAAGAGAAGAAAGAATAATCTGTTGAGGCCATCCAGCGGGTAACAGGAAATAAACAATCTTAAAACTTGATTTCAAGTCTCATTTCCTTGTATTTTGTCCGTTTGTTGAAGAAGCTGTTTGTAATCTGTGGCGGACTTATTGTGGTCAACATGAGCAGGAACTCCCAGCTGACCTGAGTAGTGTGATTTTGGGTGTAGAGGATCCATGTGAAGTTTCCTGCCAACACAACATAAAGGAAAACGAGAGCAGAAGATGGGAGGCGGCTGTTTCCCAGGGGAAGCTCTGTTGCGGCTGGTTTCCCTGAATGAGCTCAGTTAATCTCATCGCAGGAGGAGCTCAGGGCCTTGCTGTCAGTGGAGATGGCTACTGTTCACTTCGGGGGAGCTCTGGTCTTCATTTCTGCTGCGAGCATCGTATCCTGGTTCTGGTATAGATTTCTTCAGCCTTCTAGTGCAGACACGCAAGTACACGGGACATTGCTGTGGGTTCCCAGCTCTTGATTGGACCTTTTGGGTCCCCAGCACACAGACTGATGTTCTGCACACTTCATGTATTTGGCCTGTGTGTGTGAATGTTGTTACTTGTACTTGTCCTGTATTAAATCTGCATTTTTGCAAACCATCGACTCTAGAAAGGTAACTAATACATAATCTGTTTTTTCTTTCCTTGACTTCTCCCCTTTCTCCTCTCTCAAAACCCAGTATGTGCAAAATGCCTTTCAAGCAGTCCTTATCCACAGCACCAAATATATCTACACTATGTCCCATTGCCTGAAAATCCTGCAATGTGGCTTTAAAAGACTGATTAATAAATCCATGCCGAGGAAATTATAAAAGAAGAAACCATGGTGACCACCTGTGTCCCTCCACCTGGGACTATGCTTATTTCAATAGACACCCTCACATGCCTTGAAGAAAAGAAATGACTATTAATAGGATTTTAAATTCTGTAGCAAGCCATTTGGGTCTTTACCCAGATCGCGTATTGATCTGACTTGTTCTCATGGCAGTGGGGGGAGGGCACAGCTCATTGAGTTACCCTCATATACTTACCTCAAGATTGAACCCAGGGACTCAGGGCTGGGGATATAGCCCAGTGGTTAGGGCCCAACCAGCACAAGGCCCTGAGTTTAATCCCCAGCACACACACACACACACACACACACACACACACACACACACACACACACAAATCCTTGAATATAGGAACTCAGCTGTTGCAGCTCATTGCTCTAATTCTAGGAGTTCTGTGACCCTGACTAACCGGCCATTTCCACCAGCTTGATTAAGATGGTGTCCAACAGGAAGGAGCATTTTCAGGTTGTTCTCTGTTCTCTGGGCCTAAGTTGGAGCTTGAACCAAGACCTAGGAAGGCCCCTCCTGTGTGGACGCATCAGAAGCAGGATGTTTCTTCAGGGTGTGTTACTGGGGCAAGGACAGTGTGTGAAGATCTAAGGAGGGCTGACATCAAAAGAGTACTTCAGAGGGAACTACTTGGGGAGAAGCAGCACACGGACTGACTGTTTCCCGCTCGCTGTTGGTGTTGGCTTTTTCCTGCCCTGCTGGCTCATGGGCTTTGCTTCTCTTGTTTCTTATTACATGCTTAGAGACTGTTACAAACCCTGGATTTCAGCATGGGGTGAAGGCCATGGTTGGGCTGCGACAGACCTTGGTGCCTTGGTGACAGACAAGCAAGTATGAGATGTCAGAATGGGGAGAGCTTAAAGTCAGCAATTTTGAAAATCATCTTGTCCAATCCTTCTCCAGTGCTTTGGCAAGAACGCTGAGACTGGCTCTAGGGTATGAAGGAATGTGTTTTGCTGGAAAGACACAGCACCATTTGGACTGTGTATGTGCACATCACAAAATCTACAAGGAGCCACGCCTGCATGTGCAGTGCCCATCTGCTCCACAGCGTGCGTGCGTGTGTGTGTGTGTGTGTACGCCTTAGAGTCACAGAAAGAGCTGGCAGGGCAATAGCAATCACTTAGGTTAACGCTCTTGTTCCATGGAGGAAGAAACCAAATCTCGGCAGCATCCTCATCTGTAGAATGAGTGCCTTGATATCCATCCTGTTCAAGGGTTTGGTGGAGACAGAAATATCATGAATATAAACTCACTGTGGAGATGTGTAAGAAAGTATTTGAAAATGTGAGTAAAACTCCAGGGTGGGCAGGATTTGAGCCAGAGCTAGAGGAAGCTGTACTTTCAAGGGACAGAGAACAAAACGTGCCAAGGAATGAAGGGAACTGCAGCTCTCTAGACCCTCCTGAGGTCTCCTCCCCTGACACACACCCAGAAGGATGGGCAGTCCACAGCCCACTGGGATGGGTACAAAGTGGGCTGTTGAGGGACACCGAGGAGGAGGACACTGGAGAGGACGGAGAGGGTGGCCTCATCTCAGCAGGGGGCATCATTCAAGGATGCCAAGGCCACAGGTCTGGGCTCAGAGCTGCTGAGACTTCAGCGTTCACATCCCACTGACAGCTGGCAGACGCAATGAGGAAACAGGCTGAGAGAGGAAAGACATTTGGCAGAGGCCACACGGCAGGATGTGTGGACTGAGGGATTGAACACAGGCCAGTGTGGCTCCAGTTGCAGGACTCTCTCCCAGCATCACGAGCAGGGCAGGCAAAGGAATATTTGCATTGTGTGCTGAGGAGGCTCAAAGCCCAGGGAGCCGGTCCTGCCTGCGCTCAGGTGAAGTTGCTGGTCTCTGCTTTTTTTCTCTTCCTCTCTCATTCTTCCAGAAAAGATGGCTCAGACTCCCAGCTCCTCCTCTTCTGTTCTTTTCTCCAGCTGTTCAAACCAAAAGCTCCATGCCATCTTTCATTCTCTTTCTTTCCTCCTTTGAACTGCATTCCTCTTTTGAACTGTGTCCAGAATCTCGCCAGTTCTCATTATCTTCGGGCCCACTACCCTATCCCAACCTTGGTACCTCTCTCCTGGGTTCCCACATCTCCTTGTTTCCCCCTTGCTCCCATATGGTTTCCACATGTGGGCCAGAGAAATCCTGTTCATGGCTGCCCACTGAGGAAGATGCCCAAAGGCCCCAGCGCTCAGAGGATAAGGCCCTCTGTGAGCTTCATCTCCCACCTGAAGACTCTTCTGATCTCACCTCTCACCATTTCTCACCTTGGGTCCCTGGCTACAGCCACACACGGTCCACTCCTGTCTCAGGGCCTTTGCAAGCACTCGTCCCTCTGCCTGGGTCCCTTTTCGCTCATTCCTGTAACTCTAGCAATAGCGTTAAACTGGGAGTCAGGAAATAAGTGCTGAATGAAATTGACCTCTTTCCCCACTCTCCCTTCTACCCTGAGCCTTGCTTCTCAGTGGCTCTTCTCCAGAGCCCCGAACCCTTGAGGACTCCACTGTACGTGAAAGCCTGAACCATTTCCTGAGATGTGTGAACACAACTTCCAAAAATCTGATGCCAGTCCTCCTCCTGGCTTAGCATTTCCCACCTCCAGCTGCCCCTCTCCCTCCATACACCCTGCTTCTGTCTGTCTTCCCAGCAGGAATGAAGTTACTGTTCATCATTCACTGTGACTGGCTGTCATGGCAACAGGCACAGCACACATCCACAGGGGCCCCGGTCAGCGTTAGTGTGGACCTAGAGTTGATCGAAGTGGCAGCAGGTGGCTGTGGGAGTGGTGTTGGGGAGGGTGTGGAGCTGCGTGTAAGGGTCATCCGAGGAAGCAGATATCTGTGTGGGAAACAGCTGCCCGTCCCTTACCTCTCCTCCCGCCCCTATCTAGAAAGCCCAACTGGGACTCCAGGGCAGCGGCAAGTGAATTAAGTGCTTCTTGGAAGGAGTGTGATCCTAACGCAAAGACGCAATTAACTGGGAGGGAATCTGTGCAGGGGCCAGCCAGCTGCAGCCCCTGGGGAGAGAGGTAGTCACTGGCGCCTGATCCAAGACTCCCTGCCTCTGCCTCAGGCTTGACCGACCCAGCCCAGCACTCAGAAGACCAGATGCAGCAAGAAATGGACAAGAGAGAAAAGAAGTAGATGGAAAAGGGTGGAAAGAGGGCCACCCACATGTCAAAACCCAAACGGGGGCCTTGGCTAAGCAATGGGGTTGTGTCTCCTAAGAAGGCAGAACTGAATTCTAGATCCTTTCCCAGGCTACAGGACTGAGCTGCCTTGTCGGCTTACATATCCGCTAAAGTTATCTTCCTGTTATAAAAGACAAATTCTCAAATCTCTTGTGATTTAACCTAGTAGAAATGTGATTCCTCACGCCACATAAAATCCAGTTGGGATTATTAAAGGTGTGGGGAGAGGGAAAATGCTCGGGGACCCAGGCTGGTGAAGGGTCTGCTGAAATCAGGTGGCTTCCAAGTTATCCTGGACCTTGACAGCAGCAGCAAGACTGTGAGGAAGAGTAGAGGGTCCCTTGGGAGGCTTTCATGAGTCCATCAGGAAATGGGTTGCGTCACCGGCCAGAGCTTTATCACATGACCCTAACTAACAGCAAGGAATTCTGGGAAATGTAGTCTAGCATGGTGGCCAGGAAGAATGGGAAGCCAATTCGATGAATAGTCTGTGGCACTCCTGAGGGGATTCTGTCTCCAGAGGCTGATTGCAGTGTCTGAAGGAAGTGGACTGATGGCCGGTGCCTACAGCTGCACAGAACCTTCATCTCATGTTTCCTGGGACAGTGATTGGTCTATTCCTGTTTACTCTTGTAATTGCCCTACACACAGACACACACACGCACACTGCTAAATTTGTAGCAACCCAGGTGAACTCAGAGTCTCCAGCAGAAACCCAGCACTCTGACAGTTGGAGGCTGATTTAGCTGCATGTTCCCATAATTGATCCTGCAGCGTGCACAGATCTAATCCATATTCATCATCTCACACTAGGCAATGGATAGGTGGTGAGAACGCTGGTTGCAGTTTGAGTGTGTAGAAGTGGGTCTCTGCCACTAGGGAAGTGCAGGAAAGAAGGCCACCCCAACTCTGAGAATGGCACCATCTTGTTGAACAGCCCCGTACCCCGTTCCTTGAGAAACTCTGTCTTGGTCTAAATGATATCAAATCTGAGGCACAGAGAACATGTAAAAGCAGCTTTTTTGTGGTTTGTTCTTAGGTTTTTTTTTTTTGTTTTCCAGCTTTCAAGGTATTCAGGAACAAAATGGACAGAAAACCAGCACAGCTAAAGAAGTTTACCAGAGAAACTTTGGAGAACACTTTAGTAATTAGAAGAGAAAGTCTCATGTAATTAATATGCTTTGTGTTGCTGAGCTGGTATTCCATGTATTAGAAACCTGCAGTACTTGTTTATTTGAAACTAAATATAATAATCAGGGATTAGGAACAATGTATGCTATAGCTTTGCATGGAGGACTATTGGTTTGTATGTAACAACCAAGAAGTGACACAGACTGTGCCATCAATAATGCTAATCGATCAGGGAGATTATGGATCCCCCCGCCTGGTCCCCCCTTGGGAAATGGACCATGGTTATATTTCTCTTTCTCATTTTCTGCATGGATAAGATACCAGTGAGAATGACCCCTATATCTCCCAGATAGGGGAGCAATGGAGACATCTCTGTAAACCTGGAACACAGTATTTCCTGGCTCAACCCACGTTCACCTCAGACTGCTTCCCGGGCAGCCTTGAGCTCTCACAGTTATCTACCAGGCCCAGGCACTGTGCCCTTTCCCAGGATGTTCTGATCCCTCCCCAGGCCTTGAAACCCGCTGCCTGCCTTACCATTCCCTGAGGAGCGGGGCACAACCAGCAACCAGGCTGCCATCGATTTCCCCGCCCCATCTCCACTTTAATCCATATTTTTATTAAACTGTTTTGTGCAGGAAGGAACATTTAGGGAAAACCATAAAAGATTGTCAGGCACTGTTAGTATTCTTCTCAGCTTCCACCAGTGAGCAGTTTCAGGGCAGAAATATTTGCCATCAGGCAGAGGACCCAAGGGCCAGACTGGAAGCAGGAGCTGATTTTGCCAACAGAAGGGAGAATAAAAATCGGCTCTTGAGATGCATCAGGAGGACAATGGGAACGGTGGTTTCCAATTTATTTCTCTTCTACTCAGTGCTTTTTAGAATCCAGGTCCTACATCTGGCAAGTTGGCACCATCCTTCTCTTAGAATTGCTGAGGCTTAGGGCTGAAGCTCAGAGAGCGTCCCAGCCACTCTACACAGCTTTATTTGGTTCCTTTTAGGCATGAGGCTTGGGCTAGGTGCTGTGACAGAGTTAAACCGCCCAATGGCAGGTATGCAAATTACTGCTCTGCCACTTGGGTTTAAAAAGCTAAGCCCTTCCAGATGCCCCCACTCTCCATCTTGGAGCTCCCTGTACATTTATGCTACTACAGTATTGATGGGGTCTGTGCTGCTTCTCTCACTGGGCTCTGAAGTCCTTGAGGACAAGGACAGTATCCTCGCTCCCCGTTCATTTCCAGCATGTAGCTTAGTCCCAGGTACATCCTAATCACTTGGAAGGCATTTATGGATGGATGAATGAATAAACAGATGAATAAATGAATATGCAGTGCCTGAGTTTACCACACTGACACTGGCAGGCCCAGGAGCACCTAAGGAGGCAGAGGAAGAGGTGTCCAGAGAAGGCCAATTGTCACAGACAGGCAAAGGGCTTCCTTGCTGACTTTACATATGCATCCAATTCCACATCTCTCAGCCTAATCCTGAGTGTCTCGACCCTCGTTCCCCTCACTCTGTGTGGGGCGCAGGGCAGCAAAGATGCCGTGTGAGAGCAACCGAGCTCCCCCTGAGCCTGTCCTGAGTCCCTCACTGAGCCCCTGGTTCTGATTTAGCTCAGTGGTTGGTGGCCGAGCATCCTGCAGAAAATCCAGCCTTTCCTAGCAAGAGGAGCATTGATGCGGATCACACAACCCCGGCACATGAAACAGCCTGAGCATGTTTTAGGTGGCAGAGTCCCAAGGCCCAAGGAACAAAGCGGAGACAAAGAGCTAGCATGTACAAGGGAGCATAGAAGGCTTTCTGGTGCTCTCTGCCCAAGTGCAGCCTCCTGGGGAGTATGTGGGATGAGGAAATCAAGAAGAAAGACCAAGTCTGAGGACCCGGGGCAGGGAGGAAAGGTGTCGCACCTACTGGTCGCACCATGCTCCCTGCACTGTTTCCCAGGCCGGACGGAGCCTCTGCTTACCACACCTCATACAGCTGAATCCTGTGCTTCCCCAGGCACTCATGGGGGATCTTATGAAAGCCGATTGGTCTCTCCCTTGGGAAGTGGACCATGCTTCTATTTCTCTTTCTCATTTTCTGTGTGGGGATGATAATCATGAGAATGATTCCCACATCTCCCAGATGAGGGGAGCAATAGAGACATCTATCTGTCCCTGGTCCCTGGCTTGTGACTCTGCAGCAGCTGAAGTTACATGGGGTCGATTTCATTCCAGGAAGTTATCCTAGACTTCAGTATAAGGCGCTTTGGAGCAATCGTTACAGGAATCTGAGCAAAACTGTGGTTGAGAATGAGCTGGTGTATAACCCATCATGTTCTTAGGACATCAGCAGGCAGGAGTGTCCCCAGTTAGGATGCGGGTGAGGGACTCAAGCCTGAGGCCAAAATAGATTGTTGGACAGACTGAGCTGGCTCAACTAGAGAGAAAAAAGGTTCTAAAGTTTCCAGGTTGGACCTTCAGTCTGAAAGGCTCTACCTGTGGGCTGTGAGGGCAAGGGGCAGGAGGCATGTGGTTTGATCTGGGCAGCTCCGCAGACAGAAACAAAACTAATAGATGGAAGTTACAGAACATAGAAGCAGATCAAGGAAAGGAAGCTGCTAGAACTCTTAAAAGATGAAGCCAGGTGTGATGGAACCTGTCTGTATCCCACTACTCAGGGAGGCTGAGGCAGGCAGATCATAAGTTTGAGTTCAGGCTGGGCAACTTAGTGAAGGAGCGAGAGAGACTTGCCTCAAAATTTAAAATATGAAAAGGTCTGGGGTTGTAGCTCAGTGTGAAGGTCCTGGGTTCAATCTTCTGTATTGAAAAAGAAAAAACAAAACAAAACAAAAAAGCAACAAGTCCAGCAAGCTTAGTGTGGCGACACTTGCGCCCCTCTAAACACAAAACCTCTGTGAGGGTGGCCATACGTGGTGTCCCCATGTGTTTGCTTCTTTTGATTCTCCCCCATCCCCCTGAGGAGGGCCAGGCTTGTCCCATCACTCCATCTTTAAAGGGCAAGAGTGAGATTTAGAGGGGTCGAGTGGGTTTCTAAAATCATTTTCGCAGCATGGAGTGAATTTGGAGTTCCATCTCCCTCCTCCCACCCAATGCTCCTTCCAGGCCTCCAAAGTTCTGGGGTTCGATAAAAAGTCTCAGGAGACACAGGCATTTGGGGCATCTTTCAGCCATATGTCATTAGAGTGCAGGAGTCAAGATCTGTGGATTTGAACTGAATGAACTCAGTCCAGCCCGCAGACTTCCTTGAGCCTCCATGGATGGGCAGTGGGCTGGAGTCGTCTTCCTCCCGGCATTGGCCGTGTCTGGAGGACCCCGAGACTAGCACTAGACTCGTGGAGCACTTGACCTTGCTCAGCTCAGCAACCCTGCTCAGTTTCTCGGGTCCCACCTGGGGGACAAACACAGATCTTTTGTGCTCTTACACCCTAAAAATTTCAGCAGAGTGTTTTTGTCCTTTAGTTGAAGTTGGCTCTTGAATTCAAAGACTAAGCATGTGATGTTGATATTCTTAAGCTCCACCCTGGAGATTCTGCTAAAGCAGCAGGTGTCTCATACGTCCTTGCCAGAACTGGGAGGCTGTGGAGTAACAGGAGGGCAGAGGCTGGGGACACATCTGAGAAACCTTCTACAAGTCCATGCTGCCAAGAGACATCTACCTACGGGGCTCTACCTACTTCTCTCCCCGTCCTTGGACACTGTAGCAGCTTCGCCACCATCGCCTTCCTGCTGAACTGCCAGGCAGATTTTGCTAAAGCTCTCCCTCTCGGTTGCCTCCAATCCATTTTGCTCAGGGCTGCCAAATTTATCTCTACAAGGTGAAACTGGATCATGTCAATCCTCTGCCTAAGAGGCATCCAGCAGCTTCTTGGCGTCCCACTATACTTGGGATAAAGCACAAATCCCTGATGCTTTTGCTCCCCTAACGTGCCTGTGCACCCCACTCTCCCTTGCTCTCTGAGCCTCAGTCACTCTGGCCTCCTTCTGGAAGACACAGTCATTCCTGCATGCTGACTCTCCTGCCTGGCATTTTGTATCCTGGACCTCCATCCCAGTTTGTTCCCTAGCTGCTCATCCTTCAGGCAACGGGTTAAATGCCACTCCCCCAACAGAGGTCTTCCTGCACATCGGTCTAAATTAGATTTCTCTCAAAACTCCCTTCCTGGTATTTCTTTCTTTCTTTCTTTTTTTCTCCACTGACTTTATCGCAGCCTGCGATCGCAGATTCATTTTTACGTTGGTTATTACCTGTCGTCCCTTCTGGGATAGGAGCTTCATGAAGCAGGGGCTGTTCTGTCCAGTCCTGTATCTCCTAGAGATGCTCACCTCTTGTCTGGGGGACACATGAGGAGAGAGGAGAGGGAGAGAGAAAAGGAGATGGAAGTGAAGGTAAAATGTACAAGAGAGCAAAGAAGAAGCAGGAGAGGAGAGAGAGGCTGAGGAAGGAAACAAGAGAGAGGAGGTGTAACGGGGACCACAATCCTCCCGGGCAGGGCAGCCTCCTCCTCCCAGGGAGCTCCACTTGATGGCTGGCGCCCTCGCCTGACAGACAGAGTTTCTGCACCTGCCGTCTCTTCCTCGGAACCCTGGACAGAGGCGCACCCCCACACTTTCTCACACAGAAGTAGATGCTATTCTCTCTTCACTTTGCCTTGTACCTTGGACTCCTTTCCCTAGTGGCCTGAGCTCTTTGGTTATAACAAAAAGCAAAAGACAAGGGTTGGAGAGTAAAATATACAAATGGTACTGGAGAGCCAACGCTAGGAGGTACGGAGCTGCCATTTCCTCTAGGAATCTGGTTTATCTTAGGAATGATTTTGGGGAATCTATGCTGTAGTTTAATGGGGACCCATAAAATGCTAGATCCTCAGACTTCCAGGGTGGTGGAGAAGGAATCTCTGTCCTCTGCTTCCCTTGCCAGTGGCCTCTATGGTCCCAACTAGCCCTTCCAGCCGCCCCCAGTGCCCTTCCATCTCCCCTGCCCAAACAGAAAGCCAGTGCCAGGGGCCTCAAAGCCCTCTGTGGGGGATGGTGACTCTGGTCACGAACAAGCTCTGGCCTGGGCTCTGGGAACCCGGGTTCTTATCAATACACAGACGTCAGGCACCACCCATTCTCCCTGGGCTCCAGCCTGCTCCTCTAAGAGACAGCTTTCAGTAGCCCTAGAGCCAGACTTTGTGTGTTCCAGGATGCCTTGGAAATTAGGGTTCTAAGGGGGCCCCAACTATGTCAGGTTTTGCTGATTAGAGAAACATTAACTCAGTGGCTTGCAACAGTAAGTACAATCACACACCACATAACGATGTTTCAATCAGTGATGGACCAACCATGTGTATGATGGTGGTCTTGTAAGATTACGGTGGAGCTAAAAATCTGTCACCAGCAAGTGCATCACTGAAGAAGAGGCAAGAGGCAAGAGAGAAGGATGCTGCAAGAGAAGAAAAAGAAAATCCACAGCGAAGGGGTTTAGCGTCAGCTGTTGCAGACTTCAACAGTTCCTCAGCCAGTCTGAAAACACAGACCCAACACTGAAAGGTCCATAGAGACGAACATTCAGGGTGCGTTATCTGCTTACAAGCAAACAGGTGATGCAAAAAGGAAACAAGCCCAGCGAAGACCGCGGGCACATTTCTAGAATAGCCCCGGGCAGAACCTTCAGGAGGATTCCGGAAGGAGGCATTGCCGTCAGATGGTATGACAGATCTGTGGCTGTCGCTGCCCCTGGAGACCTTCCAGGCACAAGATGTGGAGTTGGAAAAGAGTGACAATAACGGTCCTGACCCTACATAGGCCCAGGCTTCTGTGCATGCTCATGTCTTTGTTTTTAAGAAAAAAAAGTTCCGAACGTAAAAATAAATAAATAATTTTAAAATAGGGGAAAAAAACCTTTAGAGATAAGGCTATGAAGAAAGAAAATATTTTTATATAGTCATACAGTGTGTTTGTGTTTACTGTTACCATGAGAGTGAAAAAGGTTTTAAAAACTGAAAAGTTTATGAAGGAAGAAGTTACAGTAAGACTCATTTATTATTGAAAAAATGATATTTTTAATGAATGCACTGTAGCCCGAGTGTACAAGGTCTGTCACACACTCACTCAGTGATTCCCACAGAACAACCGTCAGTCAGGCCTGCATCTCCAGCCATGGTAAGTGCTCTACACAGGTTTGCCCCTTGCAAATCTTTTATACTGTATTTTTACTGCCGTATTTCTGTATTTAGATACATGAGTGCTCACCCTCATGTTACAATTGTCTACAATACTGGGCACAGTAATGTGCAAACAGGTTCGTAGCCTAGCAACCATGGGCTGTACCATATAGCCAAGGCGTGCATCTAGGTTTGTGTCAGTACACTCTCTGATGTTTGCACAGTGATGAAATCGCCTAACAGCACATTTCTCAGAATGTATCACTGCCATTAACAATGCATGACTCTATTTTCCTGCTCACTGGTCTGTAGGCTGACTGAGATTTGGCTGATCTGGGATGGGCTAAATTGGGCCAAGCTAGAGTCTACGCCATATCAGATTCAAATTTGCCTCGTGTATCCTTGCTCTAAGTGGAAAACACAAAGTTACCAAGGGTTAGTCTGGGTTCTCCAAGCCAAGAGAAGAGCACACACACACACACACACACGCTTACACACACCCCCACATGTGTATACACACACACACATACATACACACTATAAGGCATTGGTTCATGTAATTATAGAGCCTGAGAAGTCCAAGATCTGCAGTCTGCAAGCCAGAGACCAGGAGAGCCCACAGTGGAGCTCCAGTCTGTGTCCAAAGGCTGAGGACCAAGGAGAACTGACAATATCAGTTCCAATCCGAGTTCAGTTCTGAAGAGAAGACTGAAGACAGGCAAGAAGAAAAAAATTCTTTCTTACTCAGTTTGATTCTACTCGGGTCTTCCACAGGTGGGATGAGGCCCATCACATTAGGGAAGGAGATAGGCAGTATGGATTCAAAGGTCGATCACACCCAGATTCCAAAACCCCCACCAGAAATGCAAAATAATGCTTCAGTAAATATCTGGCACCCAGTCACTCCATTAAATTGAGACATAACATTCCTGATCACAAAGGGATTGTATGTGCGGTTCTGGTACAAGGAGTGAGGGAAGAACTCAGATCAATGGATCCAAGTTCTACGAGGTCTTTGAGAGATGAAGGAACAATGAGAGAGCATTTTGGGGATCCCGGCCATATGATGGGGAGGATAGCTTGGGGTAAGGGTTCCTTTCATGCCAGGATGACCTTGAATCCACAAGAAGGCAGTTCTACAGGTGGGGGCAGGCTTGATCTCTGAGGAAAGGGGCACATCACATTAGATTGTGGGCTCAGTAAGAAATACACTGCTGTGCCATCAAGTCACTAAGACTTACATCTTGCTTGTGATGATACATCCTGACACAAACGTTGCTATTATGTTGGTTCCCTGGCTAAGTCCATCCATCGTCTCTTCTTTTCTGGATTTGGATTCACTCACTGGCTTATGGCCAAGGAGACCAACTGGACAGACAATACTGGCTGGACAGAGGAGTGCAGACAGATCACGAGGTTGGCTCTGAGGAGGGCCAGGGCTTGCCAGAGAGCCTTTAGGAGGAGCCTCTGTCATTTTTAGGAAATAAGATGATAATTACTAGGGGTATGTGTGTGAGTGTGATTTTATAATAGAGAAGCAGAAAACCAACAACAACAAAAAATAGACTACTATTTCCAAGATAACCCCAGCCTTCATTTTAAAACTAATGGTAATGTATAATTGAGCATTAAACAAAATAAGAACAAGACAAAAATAAAATTCTCTCTCCTCACTCCTCCAATCTCTCTGCTCAAAAGTGGCTACTTTAAACAGTGTGGGGAACGGGTCCTTGTATTTTCTTCTGGGGGAAAAATTGTGCATACTCTCATATGCGTATAGTAGCCTTTAAAGATTCTCTTCTGTTTTGCCATTTAATAAAACAGCATTAGGATCTTCCCACATCAGGCCTTGCAGGTCTGTGATACTATGTAATGTCTTTAAGCACTCCACCATATGGTGGTACCGTAGTTTATTTGGTATGGCTCCTACTGACAGACATCTTGCTTTCAATATTATTTGTTTATTTTTCTATTGCAACCAAATGTTGTAATGACTGTAATGAATATCCCCGTTCTTATATTTATTGAGCAGGTCCCTAGCTATGGGATGATTAGGTTAAATAGAATCCACACTTTTGGTTTTGATGAATAGTGCCAAGTTGCCTTCCCCAAAGTTGTATCATTTTACCTTCCCAACAGGAGTGGAGGAGAATGCTGTACATCCTCACCCACACTGGGCTTTATTTTTGCCTTGAAAATGGCGTATTATTCTTTTCAGGGTGAGTCCTCATTCTTGTCAGGTAGAAAATCATTCCTTGAATGATTTCACCAGCAGGATGTGAAATAAATGAAACAGAAGACAATGCAATGTGCTGGGAGCCGCTACCTTCATTATGCTAGGAGCTTTGCCACCCATGAAGCTACCCACTGATGGTCTCAGCCTGAGCCTCAACTAGTCTTCTGCCCCGACTCCTTAACAGGTTCCCTACCTTGTGGGCTGGGATGTACCAAAGGAACAGCAAAAGGTTACCTTTCTCTCTGGTCTTAGAGTAAGTCAACTTTTTACAGATAGATCTATCAGCTCCTTGTAAATACAGTAATTCAAATAAAGGTCAAGTGATTGCTTGTTGAAGATGGTACAGAAATGGATTTCTTTCTTTCTTTCTTTCTTTCTTTCTTTCTTTCTTTCTTTCTTTCTTTCTTTCTTTCTTCTTTTTTTTGGTGCTGGGGATTGAACTCAGGGCCTTGTGCTTGCTAGGCAAGCGTTCTACCACTTGAGCTAAATCCCCAACCACCATCACATGATTTTTTTAAAAATGTATCCAACATATTTTTTCCAATTAAACAAAAATAATGCCCTGGAAAATGCCATTTTTAAATGATAGAAAAGCATAAAGTGGAAAGCAAAAATTGTTTGCAATCCTATGATCCAGTGTCTACATGTCAGTGTGTGCAGATTTCTAGTCCTATTATACACATGCTCACACACACATACACACATTTCCCAAGACCAATAGATATTCTTCCAGAAGAAGGGTAACATAGTAGTTAATAGTAGGATTCTTGAGCCATACAATCAAGATTTATAGCTCAACTCTGTCACTGCCTAGCTGTGGCACTATGTGCAAGTTACTTTTATTCTCCAGGTCTCAATTCTCTCATCTGTGAAATGGACATAATACTAGAAACTACCATGTAGGACTTGTATGTGTGTCACATGCATCAATTACAAATTAAGCTGGAAAGTAGTAAGATGCAATAAGTAGTATGTTATTGGTTTATTATTATGAAATATTCTCTTACCATGTACCATGAACCAGGATTTATCTAAGTCTCCTTCTAAGAAATATTTCAGTTTTTTTTCCCAATTTTTCCCTTCATAAATAATATTGCAACAGTCAATCTTATATATGAAACTTTATGGCCATGTCTAGCTGTGGGAATTGCACATCTAATAACATAGCTAATTTCAGAGATTTTGATGTGCACTTTCACATTTTCCCATAAAGATTGTGACAACTTACCTTTGTACCAATAGTATACAGATGTACTTATTTTCTGTTCTTTCACCACATCTGGAGCTTATCATTTTTAAAAACCTATTACACTCTTTCCACCCTGTTCAAGAAGGTAAGATTCTGTAGAGTCTTCAGAAAGGAAAAACCATTTCAGGAGAAGGAAATGGCAAATTATAAACAGAGTTAATGCTAAAGCAAAGATTACTAATATAACAAACCTTTGCAAAATGGGAACTAACGGGGTTAACTCCCAGGACTCCCAC
>PVJO010017616.1:0-38768 GCA_004026905.1 Hystrix cristata | reverse complement strand
TTTTTAGCAATTTACCATGCCCCAGAGAAGGCTATAAATCCAGCCATTTGAAATGATTTGCCATCTGGGAAGGCACTGAATCCACAAAGGAACCTAGATTATTATTATGGAATGTGCCTGACCTGTCTTCTACATTTTGTTCCCTTTTCCATTTTTATGATAATAACCATAAAAATAATGTGAATTTATATTTTGTATGAAAATATCTAATACATTGATTATGGGAGTGAACACATCTCTCATTTCAGAAACAATTCAGAATCAGATGTCCTTATTTGTGGGGAGAGAGAGAGACAGAAAGAGAGAGAATCAAGAGTGCTAGAATAAACAGAAGCCATCTAAAGACTGTCCAAGCATATTTTATCAACAAAGCAGAAACAAAATCTGCAATGTACAACTCTGTATTTTGACAAGTAAAAATAATAGCTCTGCAAGTTCTGGAAATTTTCCTGTTTTAAATACAAGGGAACCCACTTACACACGGCTGTTGCCCTGCTGAGGATGGGGGTGGCGTTAAAGCATCCTCTAGAAGTCAGGTGATGATTCTTCATCCCCAGAAGCCAGCATAGGGATGTATGAGGAGCAGTAGCATTCATCCATGGTCACTGATTATGTCCTCCAAGATTTCATACTTCATTAGATATTTCTGTAAGGATGCCAAAAATACATTTGACAAGTTCCAAAGGACTGCTAAAAGGTAAAAACATCATTTAGAAGGGAGGAAACCATCTTCTCTCAGAGAATTCAGAAGGGAAGAAGGAAAATATTTTCTTCACATCTTTCAAATTCAAGAACTGGAGCTCGTGGCTTGTTGGATGGAGCTAACTCCACACTGTGGGCTTTCTGTGACTCACACAGGGGAAGAGAATTCCACTTGTGCCTTCCAGTCTCAAATGTGAAATGATCATGTTTCCAAACACCTATCATGTCACTTAAATGTGGTCATTCCTCATCTGAATATTAGTCTCTCAAAGGAAGACTTGTATGTGACTAAACTAGACTATTTGGAAGTAAATAAACCTGATTGTTGAAATTATGGAGTTTTTTAAAAATAGATTTAGTAGGCTTTTAATTTTTAGGATTTTAAATGTTGAGTTGGACTTTGAAGCCTTAAATTGGCTTCTTCCACTGTAGCCCATAGACTACCTTTGTCCAAAGTGTCAGCGAGGTCCACATCCCACTCCTGTTAGGGAGGCTCATCATGTTGGATCCAAGAGCCAGCGTTACTGTGGGAGTTAGAAAAATGAAGAACTGCTTAAAGAAAGGACACTGCACAAAGCAGTCTTGGCCTGTGGATTATTTTTTTCTCCAGTTAGCACCCACTTTGTTCTCTTTTAGACCGTACTCATTATGTTTTTTTTTTTTTTTTTTTGTGGTGCCGGGGATCGAACTCAGGCCCTTGTGCTTGCAAGGCAAGCACTCTAATCACTGAGCTAAATCCCCAGCCCCTAGACCGTACTCATTATGAATGAAAAGACTTCATCTTATTTTCATGCCTGCCATATCTGATAGGATCTGTGACATACAGGAAGTCTTTACCAGCAGGATTCAAAATAAAACAAATGAATGAAAAAATTAATAGGAAGCTCTTCAGCCTTTTTCCTTTTAACAATAGATTTCTGAATGTGTTGGAGCTGTGGTTTCAGAATTCCTCACTGCACGTAATTTGAACTGTGTACAACACACACATAGGGAGTTTGCTACAGTATCTAACTCAACACGCTATAGACGCTTGGGATTGAATGACCAGTGCACACATCTCTTGGTGCTGAAAATATTGTAATTTTTCACAAAAGGAAGACTACTAATAGGTATTAGAAAAAACTTTTAATCACATAGTTTGGGGGATTAAATGTCCAGGTTCCTTAATGCCAAGGGCCGCTTGATCCTTGCTCCATCTTCATCTACCTAATTAGACATACCAGGCATTCAGTCAGGTCCTATTTTACATTTTATTTTATGTCTCTAGTAAATTATGATGCAGAGAAATTAATTGGGCCTTAGAACAACTGGTAGGAACCATAATTCGAGCACAACACTAAAATGTACTCCTTGAAGTCAACTTGAGAAGAGTCTGCATCTCAGGTTGTTGCCTATGAAAACGTACTTGAGAGATTAGATCTTTCCAATACTTGAAGCCAGTGAGCTGGTGACGACACTGGGTCTTAATGGAAATAATGAAAAGATACAACTACAAACAACAGCCACAAGACCCACAGCTCGTGTTGCATCTACATGACTGTATGTGTAGTACCGGATTCAGTTAATAGGGCACGATGACAGTGCTAACTTAAACCAATATTAGTTTCTTCAGAGAGATGATGCTAAATAGTCAAAACTAGTCTACAAGCCTGCAGAACGCATAGATAAGCCTACCTGCAAATAACTTCACATTTTAAAAAGGTGTTTATGTATTCAAACCGAAGCTCCTATCCATGTACCTTCTAATTCTCAGCTGATGTGGAAAGTGCTTAGAACTGGTCTCAGAAATTTTCCTCTTTTAAAGACTAGACTGTGTTTGTGGGTGGTGGAGCTTTGTTCTAACGGGGACGTGTTGCTGTAGAAGTGAGTGCAAACTAAGTTTAGAAAGAAAATGCCAATTAAGCCTTGGTCTTTAGGAGAGTGGGAACTGGTGTGGGAAGAAACACTCTCCACCTCAGCTACATCTAATAGAGACAATAAACCTTAATGAAAAATTGTCCTGAGAAACCCTGGATACGACAAATGCCTCTTATCTATTTACATACAGAAGTATTTTGAGAAAGGCACCAAAGAGAAAGGTCAGTAGCGCAAGGAGAGTGTGTCTCTACTTGCATTGTTCCCTGATGGAGAAAATGTTGGGAGAAAATGTAATAAATCCTGTTATTGTCCTGTGCTCCAGAAGCTAAAACAATCAATGCTATTTAAACTCTAAAGAGTAAATAGTTATTGAAGCTATGCGACACCTTAATACTCAATGATGAAAAGCAAACATATAAGATGCTCTTAGATGCCTGAAATTCAAATGGGGCACATCAAAGACAAGCGGTCTCCACTCTACAACTCTGGATTCTCATAGGGAAGACCCAAAGGCGAGAGTCATCTGAGAATTTGTTTGCTCCTCTGTGAGCTGGTCAGTGCTGGCTTTCTGCTCAGGATCGTAAGTCCACTGAGGATGGGCCTTTCTCTTGGTCTTTTCTTAGTGGGAGAAGCTGGTTTGGGCTAACTCATGGTGGCTGGCTGCAAAGGCAAACCTAATGAGTCAGAGAGGGAGGAGAGAAAGAGAGACAGAGACAGAGAGACAGAATGAGTGACCTAGCCTTCCAGATCTCAAAGGATCGTTTCTGTCCACTCAATTGGTTGCAGCTCCCAGAGGCCTAGCCATGTCTTCTGGAGGGACTGATTTCCCGTCAGAAATCTGGAGCCCTCTCAGGCAAGGAACTCTTTGCTCTCCTTTGGTAGTTAATTGGTTCTTTGTCAATGGTAACAGTTAAGATTTCCTTATCATCCTCAACTTCTGAAATTCCAGCAAGTGTTTGTTTTGTCCAGGTGCATTTAAAAAAATACTTATCCTTGAGTGTACTCACTCAATTAAAAAACAAACAGTTCTTTTCTAATTTTGATAAATTTCTCAGCCATCTTCAGCTGCACTGTTGCTCCTCACTCGGTCTCCATGTCCTTTCTTCTAGAACTACTCGGGGCACAAATTGGCGTTTCTCCTCCAGCTTAATCCTTCAAATGCCTCTAACTCTCTTTGCCTTCCTCACTGTCTTCCCCTCTTCCCTCATCTCTGTCCCTCTCTGCGGTGTCTTGGGAGCGCCTTTCCAGTTCATTAACATTTTCTTCAACTCATTCGTCTTCTGTCTCTAGAGTTGATGTGTGTTCTCAGCCCGACCAGGCTTTCTTTTCCTCCCACATTCACTGCCTGCTGAGGGAAGTCATGAGGGCTCGCGTGTAGTCTCAGCAACTCCGGGTTCTTCCGTGGGGTCACTGCGCTCTGGAGCAGCACCAGCACTCAGGGTGACTCCCAGTCCTGTTAAAGGGCTCTCTGGTTCGTCCCCACCACAGATTCACCCCCACCACTTAGCAAAGTGCTTCTAGATTTTCATTTTCTGCTCCTCAGAAAAGAACTCATACTCAGAACCCACTTTTTATAGGGAGCTGTTTTGTGTCCTCCTGCAGAAACGGATGCATTCAGTGGCTGTTTTTGTGAGTCAAGTTACATTTGAGCCTCAACTTCATGCTTCAGTTTCAGTGTTCATTAGGCCCATTATTTGACTCTGTTCAATACATATACATATTTTCACGTCTTTTTGGATGTGTGTGTCTCTACCTTTTATCTTGGAAAAAATGGGAAAAAAATGGCTTTTGAAGACAAACTGAAAAATATACTTGGGTTTGATTAAGTCTTCGAGGAAATTTCTTGTTTCTCTTCTGGTATGAGTAACATGCACAGTTTGAGGAACTAGAACAGTGTTGGCAAACTTTTGGTGTGTGTATTATTTTTCTTTTAAGACAAAAGATGTTAATAGGTGAGTTGTCTTTTCTAAATTAAAACCTCATTTTTCAGGTTTAACTGCAGTGCTAGCCCTTTGAGGAAAAAAATTGAGTTTTGGGCTACCGTTTGGGCACTCATCTCTACAAGGTTCGCCGTCACTGGACTAGAACACTCTGCAACGCTTCCGTGAAAAACAGAATTTTTGCATTAAGTAAAGTGAATAATGAATAAGCACTTAAATTATCGGGCAATTCATTTTTATATTTGGATATTAGATATTGAATAGCACAACAGTTCCAATTTAGATGCATGATTCTTTGACATGTATAAATAAGAACTAACTATACTCCAGTGTATTCTAAGTGGTGATCCTTATATTCATTGTAACACTTAGGTTATTTTTCATATTTTGTTGAGATAGTCATAATAAAATATTCCTCCTATATTGGTTAAGGTTCTGCTACGGTTCCCACTTTGCCTTATGTTGCATCAGCAACAACCCTCAGGTGGATCTCGTACGCCCAGCAGCACACCAACTCAGTCCGGCTGGGCGTTCTGGCTCAAGTTGACCATGTTAGGTCTACCGCAATTTCCTTTTCAGTCTTATAAAATAATTTTCAGGTGTAAATCTGCAGAAGGGTCACCAAAATGCCTCCATATCTGGATGATCTTAAATTGTGCTTTGAGCAAAAGTTTTAAGTGAGTGTTTATCTCTCTTGATGTGACTGCAGACGTGAGACCTAGAGTGAGAAGGTGCTGTTGTGGTTTGTGTCTAGATGTCCCCCCAAAGCCTCCTGTGGTCATAGGTGGGGCTGGATCTAGAGTGTGTGATTACTAAATTCGTCCACTGATTGGTTCGGCATGTTCTGCTGGGATTGAGGATGTGCTGCTAGGACTAAGGGTGCTGGGATTAAGGGTAGGGGTGCTGCCAACCCTAAGGGTAGAGAGCCTGGATAAGATATAAGGGACCGAAAAAGGCTTGCCTACCCTCTACTGCCCTTGCTTACCCTGCTGCCTTCTGCCTGTCTGCCTTGCCACCCTGCCTTGGACCCAGCTGATTGTGGACCGAAACCTCTAAAAACTCTGAGCTAAATAAGCCTTTCCCTCTTCAACTTTGGGTGTCGGGTATTTTGTCTCAGCAATGAGAGAAAATAACTAAAACAGGTGCCATCGCACTGCAGGTGTCTTCTTCCTCAGCACAGGGTGTTATTTACTGCGAGTTTGGATTCCTGGGCTGGTGTAGTCTGGTGTACATGTGTTGGGGGGCAGGTGCAGGCCTACGCACTCTTACGTCTTCGTATTATCAAGGAGCCCCCACTTTGAGGTTACTGGCCCTGTCTTGTGAGACTTTAGTTTAGGTCCCTGCTATAGGAGCTGATGGGGTCCTAATATCTTAGGATAAAGACACTCTGAGGAAGGACTCTGTACAAGCAGAGTAGTCAATGAAAAAGACTACTTATATAGGATGCAATGAAGAGAATAAGCAAATTTATATATACTGTATCCGATATATACATATGTATATTTAAACATTAGTGCCATCCTAATCCTAACCCTTCCTAGGTGCGTCTAGACTGGTATTTGACCCCGATGCCTGTTCAGTGCGCCGGGGAGCAGAGAGACCGAGAGACACAGCCACTCAGGGATGAGATATGAGCTCCCGGGTCCAGCCTAAGCCTGAAGACTTCCTCCCTGGGAGCCTTCAGGTTTCTAATTTGCATGAAGCTGGTTTGATTTGAGTTTTTCTCTGAGATAGAATCCTTCCAATTACATTCGACAAACTTGCCACACAGCTTTTTGAGTTCTCTTTTCAGCCAAGCTGGGCCATCCCAGCCTGCAGAAGAAGGGACAGGTAAGTTGTGACTACAACTGAAAATGGAACATGCACAAATAGAACGACACACAGGTCACACTTGTCAAATACTTGTCCCTGTGGTGGGCTGTAGGGTGAGCTTTGAATTCATGCTTTGGAAACATGGATTTGTACCCTTTTTGGGTATGAAATATGTTTGTTCACTTTCTCTTCAATGTCTCATTTTGGTGCTTGTTGTCATTGCAAAACATCCGAATGTGACCCAGGGCACTTTTTGAAAGATAAAACTGGAAGGAAATACACAGGTCAGCAGAAATGAAGGAGTCACTATGCATTTTGGCATGTGAGCTCTGAGTGCATTGAATTTTACTGCTCCCTCCCCCATACCCCACATGAACCATGGCTGATATTTCTCCTAATTTCTACTGATATAAGAGTCCTACCACATTTTTCTGGTTGTTCGGACTGCAGACTTTTCTCCCTGTTCTCTTTTTAGGGAAATCAATAAGGACATGCCACCAAAAATCTCTTAAGTAATTTTGTATTTATGCCAAAATTAGAACTAACACCCTTAGTGGACTTATTAATTGTCAAATGACTAGACTGACTGATTTTCTATTTTCTCATCTTATAGAAAAGTTGCAAGGATCAGTGAACACTGATAATTGAGGCATGAAATAGAGGCCATTTTTACCCGAATTATCCATTTTGGCAATTATCATCCTTGGCAGTAACTGCATGATTAAAACATTTCCTCCTCAGTTTGATCTAGGTAATCAGACTACATGGGAAATTGATATGAATTGATCTGTGTGAACATAAATCTTTATAAATGTTTCATAGCTTGCCTTAAATCATCTGTCAAGTATTTTATCAGTTCTATGGGCTATAATCACACAGGAATTAATCAGAATGGTCTCTGTATTTAAACGAGTTAAGCAGTTTTCACCATTCTGAAAACCTAGAGCTCAGACAAGAATAAACTTCTAGCACTTCCTTTTGCTTATCTCTCCCCATTTTCCATGATTCCTATCTTGGTCAAGGAGGCAGAATGCAGAACGTTAAAGTGGGGGATTGTCGTTCCCTCACATCACAGGAAAAATGTGCAAAATAAGAAATTTAAGGGCTGAAGTTGACAAGCCGTCACTGAACAGCAGGAATGAAGCGTGCGTCTTCCTTTAGGAATGTCGCATATATTGAGTGGCTAAAAACAGGAATATAATTTCTTACATGACTAATTATACAGCTTGGAGATTTGTCAAATTACCTGACAGAGACATGATATCCACTGTGTATTTGTAGTTTTAAAAATAGTGTTTAAGCAATATAAAACTTCACAACAGCACCTACTGTTTCTAATAGGTAACTGGGTGAGGAAGTGAGCCCCTGGGGGTATCACTGCCTGTTGCCCACCTGATTTCTCCATGTTTTTCCTTATGAATGTGAGCGTCTTTGCTTTGAAGGCCGGGTTACTTGTTTTCACTTAAAAGCACTCAGCCCTCCCTCTGCTGCAGATCTGAGCTGCCCTGGGATACAAATTTGTACCTGGATGGAGACATCAAGTCTGCTAGACAGAAGGCCCTTCTCCTCTTGCCGTGTCATTTGTCTGGATGTGGAGCAGCAGCCCTCCTGTGACCCTGAGTCTCAGGGCACCTGCTGAAGGAGGAATTTTAAAGATCTAGGTTAGCACCTGTGCTACCCTCTTTCTGATTTCTTATTGTTTGAGGAAAATAATGTGCTCAGATCAGTACTGGGGGTATGGGGCTCGGAACAGCGAGGTGCCCGCAGGTGTCTAGACCCAGCTGGGAACTGGAAGTGATATTTCCCTCACCCAAAAAAGTCATCATAAGCCCCTTGTAAATCCAGCAAAGGCTTAGAGTTCCCAGCCATCATTGTTTTATTTACATTGCCCAGTGGGAAGAGGCTGGGAGATTATGACACTGGGGGATTTCTACTTCTCTGTGTTACTGCCTCCTGAGGTGACAAGGGAGGGCAGGTGGCCTTACGGGAGCCTCTTCCTTCTCAGTGACCATGCGGGTGGGGCTCCTCCCTCCAGGGAAATGATGGTGGAGTCTGCATTTGTTCATCACCTGGGGAGAGGTGAGCCTCCTCAGGTCAAGTCAAGGCCAGGTGTGACTGAACTGTGGATCCTGCATGGATCCTGTGTAGCCTCCTGGACCCAGGTGGGATGTGATAGAATCCAGTCAGGCTACAGTGGTTCAGGGCTGTGTCAGCACAAGTTCCAGGCGAGCAGGTCCAAAGGCCCTAGACTGTTAGCAGAGCCCTAAGTATGTCCCAGGATGGGGGTGAAAGTCTGACTCAGGGTCCAGGGCTGTGATCCTGCATTTCCCATCAGCCTCGGGGACACTGCATGGCTGGCTACCAGCCATGCTCTGACGGTGAGTCCTGGGGACCGTCAGGCAAGAGAAGTCAAACCTGTGAGACCAAGACTTGTGACCAAAGGATTTCACAATGAGAGCTGAAAGCAGGTGTCCAGTGAAGAGACAGGGCTACAAGGAAGGAGCTGTGTGAGCACTGGGTGTTGGCTGGGAGCTAGGGTGGGGGAGTCTTAATCACTTTCTCCCCTGCTGGACACGATACCTGCTATCTGCAACTTAAGGAGAGGCTCGTTTTGGCTCATGGTTTCAGTTCCCATTTGGCTGGCCCCAAGGCACAGAGACCATGGTGAAGGATCTGGTGGAGGAAAGCTGCTCAAGTAATGGTGAACAGGAAGTAGGGAGAGAAGGGAGGAACTGGAGAGAGAGATGCACTCTTCCAGATAATGGCCCCAGTGGGCCACCTCCCTCCAGGCCCAGTGGAGGGAAGTGGGTCGTGAATGTATCAGTGGATGAATTCACTGATGAGAACAGCACCCCCATGATACAGTCACCTTCCAGGAGTCCCACTCTGAACACATGAAGCTTTGAGGGGACAGTTCAGAGAGAAACCATTACTTGGGGCAGAAGCTGTAGTAAGCATCTGAAGAAAGGGGATACTCAGGTACTGATACAGTCAGAAACAGGGAAACTAAATGAGCCATGTCTTCCGCTCCACTCAGCTGAGGGCACAACACCACTCTGGCGATTACCCATGTTTAAGCTTAGGAGGTGCTGATGCCGGAGGAGGCTTTCTTCCTGTTCCTGCTACTGTCCCGTGATCTTCAATAAAGGTAACTACTTACTACTTACTGTGAGGTGTACACTTGGCAATTTTTCCTAGTATGCAAGAACCAGGGCTATTTTGGCCCGCTCAGCTGCAACAGTACCACTTGGGTGGAGGTGCTCAGCCATGCTAAGATATTCAACCCCATTTGTAAAACTAGGAGTCAGTGAATTCTCATTGTCTTTAAAAGTTTGCCAAAGTAGCTGATACTTATTTTTCATACAGTAATTGCCTAGCTTTGATTCAGGCACCCTAAACCTGCTCTTCTGGTATAAATAGCAGGATAGAGCCAAAATTAAGAGAATGTATTAGATGATTGTGCCATTAGAGTTGGGAGCGGGGAGGGGGTGGTTGCAGGCTGAGGGGCTGGAGGCTGGAGGTGGATGGTGTGGGCTAGGTTGCGTTTTCTAAGAAAGAGGTGGACCAGGCTGTCAGGAAAGGCTGACCAGAAAACTGCCCCATTCCAATTGGCCACAGCTGAAAAACAACCCCTTCTTCAGTCCAGATTTCTGCATGTTACTCTTTTTTGGCACTTAGTTACATATTTGTGAAGAAAGAATATAAGCTGCATTCTACAGGACAATGGAATTTATGAGCAAGCCCTACTGCTCATGTCAGCAACCCCACACCATCCGGGATTGTTACGACACAGCCCAGCAGAAACAGAGGGGACCTGGCACAGTGACAGACCCACTCGAATAGGGTAGACTGGAGGTGCCCCCAGTTCACTCTAAAGTAAGACAGTAATTACATTGCTTTGAAGATAAACTAAAACTATTAACTCTGAGCCACATTGGGGAGCAATATATTGTCTGTTGAGAAACAAACTGTCTCTGCCTTGTCATGGTTCTACTTCAGCCTGAGTAGGGCCATATTTCTTTGGCCCTCATTTATGTTACCTAGTCTAAAAGCCAATGACATTGATGTTTTATTAATGATAACTTAGCAAATTTCTCTCCAAGCCTGAGTTATTTTATTTGATTACATTTTGTATATATGTATGTTGTTTCATAAAAATGTATATATCGCTCATATTCCATCAGTAAACAAAAGTTTTCCAAAGGATTTCTGTACTTTTCTAGGCTGTTTATCAACAAAAAGAGGTTAGCCTGATACAGAAATGTGCCAAAGGTAAACCTTCAGTTCTCAAATAAATAAAGGGTTTGTACCTTGTGGAGAAAGAGTCAAGCGCTACTGAGTTTTAGAAGTTGAAAACATTAGGTTTCAGTCACCAAGTCGGTAAAGGCAAAAGAGAACAAAAAGACCCTAATGCCCCATTCAGCTCTTTTGAATATCTGTGGTACTATTATAAGTGAACATAGATTTCTTTTCCAGGGAAAATTGACAAAATATTTTAAAACCTTAAACATTTGATTGACATTTACTCCACCTACATATCGCCAAATTCCAGGCAATGGCTACTTCCATCAGAATGGAACCCCAGCTTGGTTTCTGGTTCCAACAACTAAGTAGAACAGGGTGTCATTAGAAAAGAAGGACCAAGTTTGGAGTGAGGAAAGACAGGGAAACATTTGTTGGATAGACCCATGCTGTGATTTGGATATAAAATGTTCCTAAAATCACTTGGGTTGAAGAACTGGTTCCTGAAGTTGTTTTATTGGAAGGAAATGGTACCTTTAGGAAGTGACGCTTAATTGAAAAAGATTACTCTTTTTTTGGCACTTAGTTACACCCTTGTAAAGAAAGAATATAGGCTGTTCCCTCCCTGAGCTTTCCACCAGCCATGAGGTGAGCAGGTTTCTCTGCCTCTCGTTTTCTGCCATGATGTGCTGCCTCACCACGGGTCTAAAGGCAACAGAAAGAAGAAATCATGGACTGAGACCTCTGGTACCAAAAGTAAAATAAATCGTCCCTCCTTATGAGTTGAATTTCTTAGGTATTTTGTCACCGCAGTGGAAAGCTGAGTAACACAATTACTCACAACACCAGTTAAAAGGAGTCACTGGTGACTTCTGTAGCAGTCTGGAACTCTGTGCTGGGAGGAGAGAGAGAAGTAAGTTGGAAAGTTGTGGTGGTGAGGGTGGAGTTTCATCGTGATTGCCTTTGGTGGAGCACACTTTTAGGTGTGTGTGGGTGGGACATTGAGGAGTGGCTTTGGGGTCAATGTCTAGTCCCTCACCTCTTTCACTCTGGCACTTTCTCCCTACTCTGCTTCTCGGTCACCATAAGTAAGCAGCTGTGTTCTGCCACACCCTTCCTCCATGGTATGTCTGCCTTTGAGCCAGCCAATCATGCACTGAAACCGTGAGCACATTAAACTCCTGCTCCAAGTGGTGCATGTTGGGTATTTTGTCTCAGTGATGAGAAACCTAACAGAAATAGTGGTGAAGAAATGGAGAAAACAAATGTAGGCATTTTGCCAGGGAGTTTTTGGTGGAACAAAAATGTTCTTGATAAGAAACATCCAAACAAAAATTTTGATGGGACCCAAATGTTTTTGATTAGAGATGTGTAGTCAAAGAGGAATATTTTTGAGCTATTTGAAAATGAATTTTTAAATGATAGGAAGCTCTTGAACATTTTAAAATTTTGACTAGAAGACAGAGAAGGTGGGACTGAACATTCAGCAGAAAGAAGAAAATTTCTAGGTCACGTTTCCTGAGAACTGAGAAAGTGGTGGGGCAGATGTGTCCCATGGTACTTGGGGAAGACAACTTAAGTCAGGAGCACTTGCCCCCAAATGACAGGAAGGAAAAAAGAAATGATGAACACAAATGATCTAGGTTCAAGCCACTAGTGAATAAGTCTGAGATAGATTCAGGGATGGTTAAATGCTGAGAGATGAGAGACATAAGGATTTCTATAGAAACAGAGATGGAATTTTAGGAGGATTGAAGAGATTTGCAAATTCTATACAGAATGGGAAAGTGAGTTGCTTATAGTGTAGAAGTTCAAATGGATTGGAAAAGAATAAATTTTCATTCCATCCTGAGATGTTATTTTAAATTTAAAGAGATCTTCTGCACATTTGCTCTCTTTTCTGTAAAATAAATTTTTAAAAAATTTACAAAATTTTAGCAATGCTTTGATGAAGGTAGAGACTCTCTTCTCGACTTGAGGCTGCTCAGGTGCCTACTAGTGGTATATTCTCCCATTTGCCAATTCTACAAGAATCTGGCAATGTTTGATCTCGTTCCTGACTTGTAATCCCAAAGCTTCAGAAGATGAATCTATACAGAATAAAAGCTGAATGAAGAGCAAATGAAGAATAATAGTTCAATAGTTCAATCCTAGTTTTGATTTGGAGTGAAAATTTTTATGTTATTTTTATTCCACACCATTCTGTATTTTGAAAACGGCAGACTGCTTAACAGAATGTGGAATTCACTGTGAAAATATTAATGGTAACAATTTAAAGTATAGAATTTACAAGTATTCTTTGTTTTATATTTTACTAGAAAGGATACCAATGGTTGAGTTCTGTTCCTTTAATAAATAGCTAATAAGCCTCTTGTGAACTCATCTCGACCAAGTCTTAAAATTCTCAGACAATGAGATACAGGGAGACGTTTGTAGCGTTAAGACCTTGCAATGATTTTCTCCCCACAGAAACATCAGTTTGAAGAGCTATTCAGTTGGGGATTTAGCTCAACTGGCAAACTGCTTGCCTAGCAAGCACAAGGCCCTGAGTTCGATCCCCAGCACTAAAAAAAAAAAAAAAAAAAGAGCTATTCACACATGAATCTATCTTCACCAGAGGTAAGGGCCCCAGATGAAAGATCATGGTACCTGGTTCTAGAATAATAAGATGTATTCTAGAAAGCAAGAACGAAAGTTTTCTGTACCATCCCTTCTTCAATTCCAAGCAGTACAGAGATGCCTCTCACCTGGGAGAAGGAGAAGAAATGAAAGCCTTGCTTTAGGGTTAGAGCCCAGCACCAGGCCCGCCATTGTCAAGCTTAGTATTGGGCTGAGCGCTGTGATCTTTGTGCCCCCCCCCAACCCGGATGACTGCCATAGACTGAGCCGCTAGGCTGGTGTTAGTCTTCAAAATTTGTAAGGAAGAATGCTGAATGTTTTCACTAGGAAGAAATGGTAAGTGCTAGAGAAAACGTGCTTATTCTAATGCAAATATTACATACTGTAAACATGCACTGAAAAATCACATGGTGTCCTATAAATATGTACAATTATTATGTGTTAATTTAAAAAAGGAAGAAAAAACCCTTTGGTATGTTGTTCCAGGCAAAGTAAATGCATAAGTAAATAGTGTTTGCAGTGTTATAAATGTAAATGATACTCCTTGAATCTGCAAATTAAATTCTGGAGGCATTTTCCTTATCAAGTATTGAATCTACTCTAACTCCTTTATAAACACAAATGTAGATTAGTGAGGTGGGAGGTTTCCGGCGCTGAACTCACACCCAAGTCTTCCCACACAAAGCCTGGCATGTCCTATCTGCCCTCTCCCTTTTCATGTCTACCCCCTGGTGAAACGTGAGATGCCAGTATCAGGAAATCACAAGCAATCATGCTAGCACACATTTAGCAAAATCAAACAGTGTTGCCCAGCAGTTTCCAGCCGGGTAGAAATCCTGGTGTCTCCTGGAAATAGGAGACCGGATTTTACTACAGGAATCAGGAGGCACAGATTTTCATTACTTGCTAGTTTTTAAATGCATACTTTCCCCTCTTTGGTTGTAATATAACTTATGTGAAGAAAAGTGAGGAAATCATAGGTAGAGATTACAACAGGATTCGGTGACTTCTATTTTTACCACTTCAAGGAATTTAGAACACTTTACCTCTATACTTTTCTTTCATAATTTGTGCTATTGTTTCTATGTAGTATAATATTCTAGGTATATAAAACTTAATAAAACTACTTTTTCAGAAAGTCAATAATCATTATATTTTTCTGCATGTTTATTCTTTCCATGCTCTTATTCATCCTACTGTCTCTGGGCCTTTTTCTGAGGTCATTTTATTTAGTATGGAGGTTAGAATGTCTAACATGATTATCTTGTTGGAAAATTTCTTTACCTTTTAAAAATGAATTATGTTCCCTGATATCTCAGTGCATCATTTTGTGATCAGTTTATTTAATATGAAAGTTACAAATTCTACCATTATTTGTTTGTTTGAAAATTTCTCTATTTCACCTTTTAAAAATGAATTGTTTCATTGAATGTAGATTTTTAGGTTAACATTTTTATTTTTAAAATGTTGAAGATTCTAATATCTAGCCTTCTAGCTTGCATTGCTTTGCTTGAGAAGTTTTCTGTGAGATTTTTCTTCCTTTTTTAAAGGGTGATACCTTTTCCCCTCTGATAGCACGTATGATTATTTTATTGTAAATTTAAAGAACTATTACCACAGTGGGTGTATTTTTCTTAGTTATATTAGTATGTAGTGTGCATTGTGAATATATGGTTTGGACTTTCTTGGCATTTATTTTATCCTGTATTGCTTTTCTCCATTCTCTCTTCACCTCTACTTCTGGGACCCCAATTACATATATAATATACCTTTCTCGTCATAGATTATTTATTGTGTAAACTCTTAGCTCTTTTCTCTCTCACTTTTGTATGATTTCTTTTGACTTGTCTTCTAGATTAAATATTCCTCAGTAGGTTTCAATATTCTGTTGTCAGATCAATCTGATATGTTCCTACTGATTTTTAGAATAGTCTTAATTTTATATCTCCATTTTCAATGTCTCTGTTTACATTTTTAGTGTCTCTGTTGACAATCTCCATTTTACCATCTAATTTATTGATCCTATTAATATGTGTATATTTAAAGTTTTTATTTAACAATTTTGTAACAATATCTGGATTTTCTTATAGGCCTAAGCCAGTTTCTCTTTTGTTTTTCTTTGTTTTCTGTCACTTGATCTTACTTTTGGTGTCTTCAGTACGTTTGCTTTAATGGCACACACTTCTTTTTTAAAGTTGTGAAGATAATTTGTTGTCTATAGAGAGGATCTGTTTTTAATTTTTCCAAGTAGATATTTAAGGAGTAAGCATTATTTTCCCCTTGTGATATTTATGAGCTAAAGTGTCTGGGCCTGTGGCTCCCGGGCCAATGACAAATTTAATCTGATCAGGAATGACTGAGTCATGTCTGGGCTTTCTTATTCTTGAAGGTCAGTCCACTTCTGTTTGCCACGTTCACGGCACACAGTCCTCAGGGTCGTCTCTGGAAGCCGGCGTTAACTGATCAGTGTGCTCCTCTTTGCTGGGTTTTGGACACCATTTTTGTCCTCTTAGTGCAGTTAGACTTCTGAAAGTTCTGTTTCTCTTCTTCCTTCCTCAGCTTTAGCTCCTGATAGTCTTCTGAGCTGCTGGGAACCAGCTTTTTAATGTACCAGTGACTCAAGGAAAAACTGATGCTTAGTGGTAAATTTGCTTCTCTGTAGTCGATCACTGGGATCCTGGCTTCTACTCTCTTGGTAATTCTGAACCTTTACATAGATCAAATAGCTATTCCCTGGCAGGATCTCTAGTTGCCCTTAGCAGGTGAGTCGGACTGCAACATGCTAATCTACAATCATCCAAAACCTGAAAATCCACTGATAAATTGTAGAAAACCAAGCCACGTCAGTCTCCTTCCTCTGAGCACCTTAGGCCAACAGGCACTAAGAAAGCTTATGTGCCTGTGGCAGAGATGAGAACTGGGAGTCAGAAACCTCGGCGTGCAACTTACTCTGCCATTTTCATGGCTTCAAGACCTTTAGAAAAATCGCATGATTTTTTTTGTGTTATTTTTCTCCTTTGTGAAAGCCTGCTAATAACTATGCTGCTCTCCTCATAACACTGGTACGTGAGAACAATAAAAACAAGAGGATGGTATGAGGTTTATTTCAACTTCCTAGAATTATAAGGAGAACATTTTAAACTTTAATTTGCATCCATAGTAGATGTATACTTTTAGAAGGTGATAAATTACACACAATCGCTCCTCATAATCTTGTTCAACAAAGATAACAGAAGAACTGCAAGAGGAAACAAAGTCAGATTTGTTTCTTTTGTAATTGTATAGTATCTATACAATCATGTCTACTTAACAGCCCATTTGTACCCCAGCATTGGAAGTTATCTAGATTTAAAGGACTCAGAAGAAAGACAAATCCATTTCTCAGCATTGCCCCTAAGCCTGCTGGTTTAGAATTGGCTTGGTGCTGACCGATCTGGAAGAATCGAGGGAAACTCACATTATACTCTGATCCTTTCTTCCTTAAGAATGAGCCTGGAAGGGCTCCTTGTCCCAAGAAATGATGGGCAGAGGACCTTGCAAGTTTGGAAGCTTTCTTCCCCTGAACTGAAAGGGGCTTCATGAGATTTCTGCTAAGTAGAAAATCATTAATCTTTATAGGACGGTTCTTATTTGTTGTCAAGATCTTAAGACACATGAAGCTGATATAAAATTTCATTAGTGTTGCTGTTACTCCCAATGCATTTCATAGGAATTTGCTGATATGCAGCATCTTCAGTACCAGCCAACAGCAATAGTATTATGCCCGTTATTGATGCCACAGCACATACTGTAAGTTATCTTTATGTGTGCCCGGGTGAATGAGAGATGCATTACTGAGAAAATCAATCACCAGGTGAGTTGGAAAGGAAGGAGTATATAAAAACATTTACTGTGAGAAAATCTCTTAGAGAATGAGGAATTGCAGATGGCGTAAGTGCAGATGTGCGTAAGTGCCTCTCTGTCTATCTGTCCAGAAGGGAGCACCACGAAGACAGCAACACCTGAGGAAAGATTATTCAGTGCATGTTAATAACACAGAGGAGATACAAAATTTGAATATGGTAATGATGGAATTCTAAAGATATTTCACTCACATGCTGGACAGATTATTGTAAAATTCTATGTGATTTTATACATGTGTCTGTAAAAAAAATTCTCCTTCCTCAACAAACTAGTGACTATGCGAATTTACATAGAAATATCGGCCTTTATTTTTAAAGGGTAACAAAAACTTTTCATTTCCTATCTTTCCCATGAACACAAATTTTAAAAAAGGAAAATCAGATGAAAAGGTTAGAAGTGTGGGTAATAGAATTATGAGAGTTAATACCTTGAAATGATTAACATAAATGCCTCTATAAAAAGCAAATGTAGGTAAATTTTAGAAAATAGCGCTGTCATAAAAATGCATGGTATTACTGCTGAAGTGTAATCATAAACCTTCTGTTGATAAGAGTCATTATTGTGGAACTATGGTATAGAAACGTGATCTTGGGATAAATGAAGTGGTAATGTAGAGTAATGGCAGCACTTATGGTAATCCACATCACCAAACACTTCACTTTTGTTTACTTTTGAGAAATTGCTAGAATTTTGTTATCTTCTCCTATGAGAAAAAGAGAGAGCTAACCAAACATTTCAAATCATATTTACAAACACTTTTCAAAAGCCATTGGCCCATCATGTTTTTGTTTATATTAAAAGAGGCATGTTATTTCCTACCACTTATACAATTTCCTTCTGCACAGAACATGATGATGATGGTGCCTGTTTTTATTTGAGAAAATTCACCTAAAATTTATTTTATCTGCAAAACATAACTTGATTTTTCCACCTCCTCACTCCCTCCAGGTCTAGTCTGCCTCCTCACCCCCAGGTGAGTAGGGTACTGCCCTCCTCCTCATCCTGATGACTAGATGTCTTCCGCTTCCAGCCTCATGTCTTCTGCCCAGGGTGCTGTCCCCCATGATCCACCTGCTCCCACCTGCTCCTCCAGGAGTACTCTATGCAGAACAGCTGTGGTGGCCTTGACACACTGCATCAAGATCCTGCCATTCTCCAGCTGAAACCACCTCATAGATTCCATTGTGTATGTGTTAAATAATCCCATGCCTGACCTCAGAGGTCCTGCACCACCTGGCCTTTCCTGCCACCAACTCCTAGTACTTCTCCACTTTTCTGACACCCAGCCATGATGACATCCTCTCTCACCTGAGGATGAGGGCTGCACTGCTTTCTCCCAAGCCCCTCCCCCACCCCACCACACTCCCTCCCCTGCACATCTCAGACCAACATCACCTACAAAGGTGTGGCCCCCATGCCTCATATAAATCAGTTCTGAACCTCATGTTCTTTTTAATGATTGCTCATTGTTTTCATTTATACAACTAATTACTGCTTACAGTTAACTTTTACTTGTTATCTTGTCTGGTGAATGCTTGTCTTTTTTCAAGGTAGAGAAATATCCCTTTTATTTATGAAGGTGGATACTCTTCCTGTCACAGAGCTCAAAATAGATAGTTTTTAAAATAATTGTTTGAAAGAATCCATGACATGGGGTCCCCAATAGCTACATTCTATGTTTCTTAAGAGAATACAGTGAATGCAGTGAAACATTTACATATCGTCATATTTTTTCTTTTTCTGTAATTCTCTGAGCAAAATCAACACACTTGTTTGTGTATGTGTATGTGCGTGTTTCGATTTGCTTTTATTTATTGCACACAAGTCTTAGAAACATCTGCAGGAGCAGAAATGGATAATTACATCTAATTTGCAGATGTCTAAAACCCTATTATTTTGTATCTATATCTTACAATTTTCCTTACAGCAATGACCTGTTTTTGATTAAAAAATGGTGATTGTGTAATTTATCCTTTGACCCTAACGTGAGTACAATATTCTAAATGCCTTAATATGTACAGAAGTGAGATCATCTGCATAGCTTCTAGAAAGTTTGGAATGCTGGAATTCTATGCCATTCCCCAAACAAAAGGAAACAAAACAGTACAAGAGTAAGGTGTTGATTCCACTGCCAAGCAGACTGAGGATTATGTTAACAGTGGATTCTCTCCACAATGCAGAGAGAGGAAATATACTCCTCCCTGTAGAGGCGAGGGAATTTGAGGTTCAGAAAAACCACAGAAATCCCCCATCTCCATATAAACAATATACGAAAGGCAAAGCATTTGCAGCCAACTGTCTGTGACGTAGCCTAAAGTCACAATAAGATGTTAGACCTTCACTAATGAACTCCAGTGACTGCAAATCATTCGATGTGAAGTGAATCATAAAGAACACTTCATTTCCATATGTACTATTCCTCAAGAAATTTTTAGCAGTGCCTACTAGCTTCTACATGTTAAGTATGGATGGATGAATATTTTACCTAGGAGAGGATGATCCATCTGTCCGATATGATTTAAATAAGCTTGAAACAAGGCACTCAGGCAGGGCTTCAGTGATTTGTTTTATCTTCCTATATGTGTAAGGTTGACATCCTAAGCACTACCCATGTTACTGGGCCCTGGACACGATCTGATAGTTTTATTCACTGACATATGTTCAGGAGCTGCTTCCTGCAAGTTGACTTATACGTAAAATTTATTACTCCTCTAAGAAATGCATTTGTGCCAAACTTCTCTGTCATTATGTTGAACTTGCAGTGATGTAGGATGGAGGTGTAGCTCAGAAGAAGAGTGTGTGCCTCGCATGCACAAGGCCCTAGTTTCAATATCTTCTCACACTAACTACACAGGAAATGCAGCTGGTTGCAACATCTCCTTCATTTTTGTTAAGGAATTTTGAAATACCAACAAAGCCGGTGGCAGGAAGATTATCTTGTTTTTATTCACTGATAATATATTCTTGTGTTGAGGACATTTTTCTCAATTATATTCAGGATGTAGTTCTTAGGACATTATCTTTGTGTCACTGCTGTGGTAGACATGTTCATGAGTAACAAAGAAATGTGTTGTAACAAATAATTCTGAACCAGGGACCTCAGGGTGATTGCTGATGGATCAAGAGATAGAAATGCAGATGTTTGCCGTGAATGAGTTCCTCTGATGGAAGTGACACAGGTGCTCTGTTTATGGTATCATTCATCTGTGCATTAGCTATTTGAACCATTTAATTAATAAATACAGACTGCGTACATTCAAGATATGCAGTATGATGACTGGATACACATGCACCTTATCCAATAATTAGCACATTCAAAGTACATTATTTAACACATCCAATATCACCTGCACTCTACATTAGAGCCTTAGAACTTGTTCATTTTATAACTCAAAGTCCCTACTCTCCTGCCAATATCTTTCCACTTCCTCACTCCCCACAATCAGAACCATATCATACTAGGTAGAGTGGCTGTTACAAAAAAGTCAAGAGACAACCAGTGTTGGAGAAGATGTGAAGAAAAGGGACCCCTTGCATGGGAAAGTAAAGTGGTACAATTGCTGTGGAAAAGAGTATGGAGGTTCCTTAAAGAATTAAGTCTATCAGCTGAGCCAGCAATCCTAAGGAAACTATAGTGTACATATATGGTGGGGTACTATAAGGCCTTCAAAAGAAAATCCTGTCATTTGTGACAAGATGGATGAACATGAAGGATACAATATTAAGTGAAATAAAGCACAGAAAGGTCTGGTGCCATTATGATTCCAACATTAAAGATGAGGAAACAATAGCTGTCATTGTGTTTGTGCTTTCAACGGCAATGTCACCGTGTCCCTGGCTACCATGTGTCTCCCAGGCCAGATGGAGCCCAGGCCATCCAGTGAGGACTGGATTTTCCCAGACACAGTATACAATGTACTGTTCAATCACAGGTTAAAATGGTTCCATATAGAAATATTGTTAGTTTAAGCACAAATCTCTATTCTCTGAAATGCTGGAGAAAAGTCCTTAGCCAAATTTAAGTAAGAACATTATCGCTATTCTTATTTGTATGAGTTGAAATTAATATTTACTTCTTTTTTCCCCCTGAAATAGTGTACTATGCAAGTTTTCCAAAGTTTTGGTTTCCAAGCCACTTTATAATTTAAAAAGTTAATGACTCTTCCAAGTTAGCTTTTGTCTTAAAGTATTGAATCTGCTGATATATGCCATATTATAAATGCAACACACAAAAAGCAATCATGTTATTTAATATGACCTCTCATCTCTTCAGAAATACTGTTCAAGTGTTAGGAAGCTTTCAGTTCCCAGTTGTAGACACATTTTCCAAAATTCTAATATTCACTTGAAAATTCCAAATTTTTATCATTGAAAACAAATGTCAGCTATTTCCTTTGATACTGCTGGTTCACTTTATCATCACAGTCCTACTCCCTGCAATCAGGGGCCTGGGTCTTGTGAGGTGCAGAGGGAAGAGGAACTAAGGCATCCCGAGGACACTATCTCTAGTTATACTGTCCTTACCTCTGTACTGTGAAGCTGGCTCCAGCATCCTCACTTCAGAGATAAGGAAATGAAGGTCTAAGTGCTTATTAGCCCTTTACCTCCTCTACTTCTGGTCACACAGCACATCAGCAACAGAAAGAACCTGTGTGGCTCAGCCCCGGGATCCCCCGTCTCTTGCCTCTTGGCCCTGGTCACAGCAGCTAAACAAGACAGACACCCAAATGTGATGCTCTTATTAACTCTACTGCTCCAGGAAGGAAACTGAATGGGCACAGGTTCCTGAGAGCTGTAAGAAAAGTTCATGATCTGAAACCATGTGTGTTCTTATTTCCTTTTAGACAATTGTTCAATCACAGTTTTCCAGCAGGAACAATTTCCTTTATGTATGGCAAAGCCATTAACATATGTGGCTGCGTGTTTCATTTTTACACACAAACACATCAATATTGATTTATTAATAATTAAAGGAGAGTTGAGAAAGTCCACATTTCATCTTCCTGTCCACTTTGATTTAAATATGAATTGCAAGAAACTAATTTCATTACTAAAGTAACAACCTCTTGACTTTTAACAGTTGACACATTGAATATTGTCACTTGGAAAATCTTAGTTTAGACACATTGGTGTAAGTTCAACTTCCCAGTAGGAATGTGTGCTTTGATAATAGTTTATAGTTTTTACACATCTTTCTTGTAAATTATTTCACACCCGACTTGTAAAAAATCCATTATGTACTGAAGTTAGGTGTTTAATTTGTGTTGTTTTAAATAAATATAATGAGATTTTTGAAAGAAAATGACTTATTCCAAGGTCATATGGCCAGTGCTTTTCATACAGAATTCAGAGTCTAGGTTAATATTTTTTTCAGCATGATGCATATACTAGGCAATGTAATTAATATGTGTTGAATTTCCTTTTTTTTTTAAACCAAGAACATGTATGGTACATTGTACATATATTGATCACATTTAACATGTTTGTTTTGTACCTGTACATGGTGTCTCTTGGTTCTCCCCCCTCTACCCTCCCCTCCCTTCTGTTCCCTCCATCCCTATTTACAGCAAGTTTATTTACAATTCTCTATGATTTCCCTTGCCCCTTTCTTTCCATTTTTTCCCTTCCTGCTTTTCCCCCTTCCCTCTTTCTAGTACCCCTCTTCTTTGTATATTATCTTCCTTTTATATAATATCTGTTACGCTGCTTTGTTCTTATTTACAGTTATGGTTTCTCATATCAGAGAAACAATTCGATGTGTGCTTATGAGTGTCTGATTTATTTCACTTAATAGTATATTCTCAAGGAGCATCCATTTACATACAAATGACTCTAGTTTATCCTTCTTTGTGGCAGTGTAGTACTCCATTGTGTAGAAAAACCACATCTTCTTTAGCCATTCATTGGTCGTTGGGCATTTGGGTTGTTTGTGTTGAATTTCTGGAATCTTGATTATTATATGTCTCGGTGTAGATTTATTTTAATCATGGCTAATTGGGGTTCAGTATGCCTCACTTGTCTATATGTCAAGTTCTCTTCTCGTGCTTGGGAAGTTTTCTATCATTATTTCTATGAATAATCCTTTTAGGTTTTTTAGAGTATTTCCTGCTTTTTCATTCACTCCGATCACTCTTACATTGTTCTTTGCATCATCTTACAGCTTTTGGATTGATTTTTCATAGTCTCTAGCTATTTTTAAGAAGTCTTTCTTTTCATGATCACTAACTTCAGACCTGTCTTCTAGATCTGAAATTCTGTCCTTGCTTTCATTCAATCTACTGTGTATACTTTCAAGAGAATTTTTGATCTCTTGAATATCTGTTTGAATCTGTTTCATGGGTTCCATTTCTTTCCTGAGTTGAGTGTTTAAGTTTTCCAGTGTTTTCCTAAGCTCCTCTGCTTTTTTATCTGTGTCTGCTTTTAGTTCACTAAGCAAGCCTTTCATTACTATCATCATCTCTTTTTTAACTTGAGGAATCATTTCTAATCTGATGTTCTCTATAACCTCATTCACTCATTCATCTGTTTTTTTTAACATCTACTGCTATCATTTCTGAAAGTTCAGTTAGGTGTCTTCACTTTTCCTCATGTCATTCATTGTCTTCTGGATTTGTTCTGGGGGGACTGGGAGTCTGGGGTTGTACCTTATTTCTGTGTCTTGCCATTATCCATTTTATTTTGCTTTCTGTGTTGGTTTTTACAGTTTGTCTATGGTAGGTAGTATTGAGACAAGTATCAAGACTTTCCTAGGAAATGTATATTCCTTAGAGGTGTCTTCTAGGTACATGTGGTTCTTGGCTTTTGTATTTGTCTCAATATCCTACTTTCCAAATTAACAGAGATCAGAATTTGCTGTCTATTTGGCCCAGCACTTAGTTTTTGGTATTGGACTATGTTGGTAATTATGACCCTAGATACTTATATTATTGTCATTCAAGCAAGTACAACTGGTTATAACAGGTATATCACCCTGGTTATAGTGGTACATTAGTAATAACAATAGCATGAAGCATATTCATGATATTGATAGACCGTGGTAACTGTTAATTTTGTATCTTTAACCAAAGGAACAAGGTCTAGAGTTATATAGCAACATCTATTATAAACCAGGGATTCTGCGCAGTGGGTTTCCTGTTAGTAGAGTGGTTTTTACCGTTTATGTGGATGGGGATTAAGAGTGATAGAGAGAGAGGTAATTGAAGAGAAATATAGTAGATGCAAGGCTGGGAGATAAAAGAAGATCACTTAAACATTGGGAAACTGGAGGAGACAGGCTAGGAAGAGTGAAGGGTGAAAATACTGGAGCTGACCAAAGAAAATCTAGATATTCACTCTCATGAGAAAAGAGAGAAAATAAAATCAGAAGAGGCAGTTGAGGAAGGAAAGAGAAAAATGAAAAAAGAGGTAGGAACAGCACAGAAGACAATGAAAGTAGAAACCTAAACAACAACAAAAGAACAGATAGAAGAAGGAAAGCAAAGCATAACCAAGTAAAAAAGAAAAATAAAAAATAGAGCGAATATATATATTTTTTCTTTTTCTTTTTCATATTGCAGTTCTTCTAGTGTCCATAGTCCTATGGTAGTGTCCAAGCCAGAACCCAGATCTGTGCTGGTGGCCCCACCGAGGTTGCAGTAGTTAGTGCTAGGCACTGTGCTGATCTTGGCCTCTGGGTCTCGAGTCTAGGGCAGGGTTTTCAGCCAGTGTCTTGCAGGGGGTCCCTTGGTGGCCTACCCACATCTCCTTACCCTTTATGTCCGCTCAACTTTTCCTCAGTTTCTTGGGTATGGTCTGCTCTTCTGTGTATGCACAGCCTCCTCTGATCCACATTGCTGGGGCTCCTCTCTCCTTTCTTCTCTCTCCCAGCCACTGAAAGCAGGGATGGGCTTGTTCTGTGTGGTGTATTTGCGGATATCAGGCAGAGGTTACTGTGGTCGATATAGGGCTGGGTTGCTGCAAGGGGGGTGCAGTCTAGGACAGTTTGCCTCTGGGGAATTGCAATTTTGTTGCCTTCTCTTTCCTTCCCCAGTTGGCTGTTGAGAGCAGGGCAGGGTGGAGTGGCTTTTTTTTTTTTTTTCTTTCAGCAATGCCCACTAATGCTGCAGACCACCACTTTGGCACCTCTAGGAGCTCCAGTTAGTGGTTATGGCTTGGAGAAAAGAAAGAAAAAATAAAAAGAGAGAAAGAAATCCTGGTAATGTAATTAAAATGAAGAGTGGACTCTTTTATATTAATTACCAGTTCTTAGTTTTCTAGAGGAATTATAGCACTATTTAAAATATAAGTTTAAAGAAATCAAATGCTATCGCATGAAATATTGAACTTATAATGATCTGTTCTTAATCTCTATCATTTCGGAAATCCACCTGTTGCCCATGGTGGGTGACTATGGGATTTTGCTTACCCCCGCAAGTGTCCACTTCCAGATCTTTCCGCTTGTTTCCCTGTTGGGCACCACCAGTCCCCTAGTGGTGGATCTATGTCACTGAACAATGCACAGCCCACACTAATGAGCAGGTGTCATGCACAGGGCTTCTTTCTGAGGGCTTCAGATGTATATATTCATTTGATTCTCATGCCTAACAAACCTATGAGGTAGACAGTACTGTTATATTTTAGTGGTAGGGGTCTGAGGCTCATTGAATTTAACTAAGGCTTTCACTTAAATCACAGTACTAATAGGTTGGATTTCAGCCCAGTTACTCTGCATGCACAGCCCACCATGCTAACTTCAGTGCTGCCTGCCTCGTCTCCCCACAGTCTGTCCACAGAAATGCTGAACTTCCACCAAGATCCACTTCCTCTTTGTCGGTTTGAAAATTGTTTTCTGTATCAGTTTTGATCATGAAATTCAACTTTGTGGTTCATGAATACACATGTCCAAAATGAAGTAATGCAGTCTTATCCAGTTATATAATATTGAATAAAGGGTGTCTTGTTTAATTTTCAAGGTAGAGAAAGAACGTGAACACTTTCGTTCAGTTTCCACCTGAGGAATAGATGAGAAGTGAAAACATCAAGGAGTAGAGAAGACCTTCATGCTTCTGTGATCAGGTGTGGGAGAGCGTTAGCCTGAGTCTCCTGCTCTCGGGAGTGATGTGTAGACCTCAAGAGTCTGGTAGGTGGGAAATCAGTCACCTGAGGCTGAGCAGCCAGATGGGCTGCAGGTGCAGCCAGGCAGCCTCTGGGAAGAGTGGGAGGGATAGAGGGTGCTCAGCAGTGCAATGGAGCATGGTGTAGCAACTGGGGAGCCAGGCCATCACCTTGGGGAGAAGTTGTGGAGGGAGACAGCGATGACAGAGGTACAGATGGGTTCAGTAAGGCACAGTGATCAGAAGAGGGTGCAGAGATGGTGCCAGGGAGAAAGTAAGACTCCTTAGGAGAAGATTTAAGATGAGATTACAGGTTAACCTGGTGCTGAATAGCAAAAACAATCCTAAGCAACTGGGGAAAGGCAGGGGGCATCACAGTCCCTGATCTAAAACTACTATAAAGCTACAGTGATAAAAACAGCATGGTACTGGCAAAAAGACAGACCTGAGGATCAGTGGACTAGATTGGAGGATACAGAAACAGCCCCAGACACACTCAAATACCTCATCTTTGACAAAGGAGCCAAACACTCTCACTGGAAGAAAGACAGTCTCTTTAACAAATGGTGCTGGAAAAATTGGCTTGCCACATGCCGAAAACTAAAACTAGACCCATGCCTCTCACCATGCAATAAACTGAGATCGAAGTGGGTCAAAGATCTAAACATTAAAACAGAAACACTAAATTTACTGGAGAATAGAATAGGAAGAACCCCTGAAGACATAGGGGTTGGAAAAAAAATTTGTGGCCAGAACCCAGACTGCACGGGAAACAATACAAAGAATCAGTGCTTGGGACCACATGCTATTAAAAAGCTTTTGCACTGCAAAAGAAATCACCAATAAAGCAGGATGAAAAACCACAGAATGGGAAAAAATTTTTGGTAGCTATCCATCAGACAAAGGTCTAACATCTAGAATATATAAAGAACTCAAAAAAATTAAACCTCCCAAATTTAAAGACCCAATCCAAAAATGGGTAACTGAAATAAATAAACATTTCTCACATGAAGAAATAAAAATGGCAAACAAATATATGAAAAAGTGTTCAACATCACTAGTCATTCGAGAGATGCAAATTGAAACAATGTTAAGATTCCATCTCACTCCAGAAAGAATCGCATCTATGAAAAAATCAACCAACAACAAATGCTGGAGGGGCTGTGGGGAGAAAGGAACCCTCCTCCACTGTTGGTGGGAATGTAGACTGGTCCAGCCACTGTGGAAGTCAATATGGAGATTCCTCAAAAAACTAGAACTAGACGTTCCATTTGATCCAGCTATTCCCCCTACTGGGGATCTTTCCAGAAGAGTTAAAATTATCATACCACAGAGATATATGCCCAACCATGTTTACAGAAGTGCAGTTTGTAATAGCTAGGTCTTGGAAACAACTCAAATGCCCAACAACCAATGAATGGCTAAAGAAGATGTGGTTTTTCTACACAATGGAGTACTACACTGCCATAAAGAAGGATAAACTAGAGTCATTTGTATGTAAATGGATGTTCCTTGAGAATATACTATTAAGCGAAATAAATCAGACACTCATGAGCACACATCAAATTGTTTCTCTGATATGAGAAACCATAACTGTAAATAAGGACAAAGTATTGTAGCGGATATTTATAAAAGGAAGATAATATAAAAGAGGAGTACTAGAAAGAGGGAAGGGGGAAAAGCAGGAAGGGAAAAAATGAAAAGAAAGGGGAAAGGGAAATCATGGAGAATTGTGAATAAACCTGCTGTAAATAGGGATGAAGGGAACAGAAGGGAGGGGAGGGGAAGAGAGGGGAGAACCAAGAGACACCACGTACAGGTACAAAACGAACATGATAAATGTGATCAATATATGTATAATGTACCAATACATGTTCTTGGTTAAAAAAAAAGTTAACCTGGTGCCAAGTTGAGAAGGACATTGAATACTTGACTGAGTGGGTGTTATTGTTTGAGTTTTGAGAGTAGAATAAGATGAGAACACAAATAGCAAATGTACTCTCACTGTGAGACAATCATGGTCCTGGGTATTGCCAATAATGACCTCATTGAACTCCCATACATCTTGGAACTGGCAAATTTATCACCCTTTTGCAGAAGAAAAAGCAGAGGCTTAAAGATAATAATTAACTTCCTTGGTTCTTGTGAGTTCATGAGGACCATATATCTTGAGCTCCATTGTCACATGATTTTTGCACTGTTGGAAGTTTAGAAACTTCTGTGTGACTTTAGGAAGATGTATATTAGTTCAATAAGTTCCTTGGAAATGTTCCCTATGCAAGCATCTGCTGATTTGGAAGCTGAATTTTATGTGCATTTTCAAGGAATTTTGCTGATACACAGTTTGAACGAGGCCTGTGAAAATGCCAGGTTGTTTCATTCCCTTTCCTTCTGTAAGGTGGTTCCTCTGGCTGGCTTCCAGATGGAGTGCATTTTAAATCACAGCCGCAGGCAGACTGTTAATAGAGCTTCGAGGGAAGGAACCGAGGACAAAATTGTATTCCAGAATTAATTCAACATTGTCTGAAAACTTACCTTCCCATAATGAATCAGTCCAAGCTAGAAGCATGATAAATTTAATTATAATTGACTTTGTGTGGGTATTGCTAATCATTTGCATATTCATCAAGTCCCATGGCATGATTTTTCTTACCTACATGAGTGTTAAAACTAAGGAAGGACCAAAACACGGAAATGCAAAATAACAAATGTGTCTATAATTAAAAGGCAAGATGCCTGTGGGGCCAGGTCTCTGATTAGAGTCCACTTTTCAGACTTATTCTACTGGGCACTTTTCTTTCTCAGTGCATACTGTCCATGTAATTAGAAACAACTTAATTCCCCCAGATTTCAGGGCTTGTGAAATTTGTGGGATGGATGCTGGAACCCACCCCTAAGTGCTTGGTAAGAAAGTTACGCAGCTGCCAGGGTCTCGCATGAAAATGCAAGATGCCTCTAGCCTTGGTAATCAGTTGAATAATGGAGCCTCTAGGCTTTCTGCTCCTTCAGCCTCTTGTCAACAGTCCAGTACATCCTGAGGCTGGTTTCCTGAGGGTGGAATGACCAGGACCTGGGCTCAAGGATTCTTCCCTGTCCCTGGAAATGAAAGGAGCTGCCCTAGCGCACAGCCTCAGGAAAGCATCAGGACTTCATCTGAACAAGCTTTCTGTATTGGCCAGATAGCTGTGTGTCTGCTCTTTCCCCAAACACTGGCCATGAGGCTCGACTGAGCTTAGATTATTTGGTGTGCATACTTGAAAATAGGAGTGAATTTTTGGAAAAATGTTAAAATAATATCTAAAACAATGGAAGGAGTATTTAAGTGAGTGAACGAGTAAATGAAGAAGTGAACAGATAGAATCAGGTCTTGTTAATGCACATGAATATAATGACCATTCTAGAAAATTAGAGTTGCTAGGGGGAATGAATGAAGAAATGGGTGCTGAATATGTAATAAGTGAAATGTACGAGGTGTGATCACAAAATATGGTGACGATTTAAATGGAAAAGAGTTTATCACAATAAAAAACACATTGCTATTAACGCATCAAAATACTTCCCCTGTCATCAGACACACTTACTCCTTTGTTTTTACCACTTCCTGAATCAGCAGGGACTTGCTTTCCTGAGCATCTCTGTTTTGTGCTGTCATGGTTGCCTCAGTGTCTTGCACTGATCCAAAGTCTTTATCTTTATGGTCACTTGGACTTGGCAGAAGAAACAGAAGCCTCGTAGTGCTAGTTCCAAGTGCATGAAGTGGAGGAGAACGCACCAGAATGTTTGTATTTTATTTGACTGAAATTGCGGTAAATATTTTGAATCAATCCAGGCACAGAGGCCATAAAGAGACATGAAAAAGGACATTAGAACTACTTCAGAAAGTGGCAAAAATGATGGGTGTGTTCAAAGTGCGGAGGATTCATGGAAATGTGTCTTTTACTGTAATTTTTAAATTTAAATATACGTGGTATTTTTAATCACACCTCACATAGACACATGTCTGTCTCTGTGTTTATGTGAGTAAAGGAATTAGTAGATAGAACAGAAACTAACTCATGCTTGCTTATTTAACAGGTGATGGTGGTGGGAAAGCCCAGGTTTCCCCAAGAAGGAATGGAGTAGCACCATCCCTGATTCCTCCATTATGATTTTATGCCTGTCATTTGATTTCTAAATGTCTGAGCTTTGGAAGGTGGGTGGTGCTGGGGAGAACAATTCCTGTGTGCACAGCTTTCATCCTGGGCTTTCTACAGCTGAGTGCTGGAGGCTACAGAAGTGGCCCCCACTCGGTACAGGAAGAGCGACTGTCCCTGAAGTGTGCACACATGGTGACTGGGGGGTTGGAATGATGTGGGATCCTCTGAGTGGATGAAGTGGGCATGACCAGGAAGATGAGCTTTAAAGGATCTGATAACTACCATGATCGGTACTGAGATGCGAAAGCCCTGATTCTCCATCTGTGTCTATCTCCAAGAAGCCACAGTGGCTTGGATAGATCTGTCCCCAAGTCTGGATTTATGACAGAACACGGTAGAATTTATCAATTACCAGGTGGATGAGGATCAGAGCAGACTTCCCTGAAGTGAAATAGAGCAATGTGACCTCTGGCCCTTCATGTGCTGCAAGACAAGACACACATACAACCGTTTGGATCCTTGATCGAGCAGACCCATGCCCAGCGGTGGAAAACAAGGTGCTCACCGCTTGCTTGGTTGGGCCCCAAACACTTGTCTTCTGACTTTCAAATTAACATCAATGATTCTGTATTTTACAAAGAATTTTATTATTTTCAAAGTAACACATCATCTTATTCTATTTTCAAAGCAACCTTTATGGAGGAATTGGAAAAGGATGCTTATACCTATTTTTAAATGTTTAAATTAAAGGTGGCTGCTCAGAATTTATTAATTTTATACCCATTTTAAGGATGAGAGAATCGAGACTATTCTTAAGTAGTTTGTGCCACTGGTAGAGTGGAAATTGGAGCTCAGATTCTTGAATTCTCAGTTAGTAGTCTCTTCTCACGATGTATTTCCCTCTGTGAGTTTCTTTTTTATTTCTAAAACAATGGATTTCTAGACATGAACTTGGAAGATTTTTGTTTCCTCTTTAACTGTAACAAACAGCCCTATTCTTATAACTCTCAGATGTCCCGCTTACAATCTCTAATTGAACATTTCATGTTGTTGGTAAAACCCAGATGTGTCAAATAACAATGATCTTTTGAAGGAAGAAAGACTAACTGATCATTCTTTCCACTCAAATTGCTTGTTTTCCTCATGGTTTTTTAGTTTTGTGTACATTTTTCATTTTTACCTTAGTAATGTTTATTTTAATGAGTGGTCCATGTTTTTATTGTATAAAGAATTAGATGCTTATTTCTGGAAGGATCATTATCTTATTTTTTCCCAGATTTATTAGTATGAATGTAAGTTGCTCTGGAATATATTCTGCCCATTTATCTCCCTGTCTGTATAGGATGCAAGTAATTTAATCTCTTGCATTTAATTACATGGAAGAAATTATTTCAAAAATATTCATTCCATGATGTTTGTCATTCAATGTGTTGTTCCAGGATTATCTAATAATTTAAATAAAGACACCCAGGTTAGAGGAAGAAGCAAATTAAGTAGAGCAAGATAAAAGCAATTTTCCAACACCACCATCAACAAATGTGCATCCAGACTGTTCACTCTGTGGACATGAACAGCTCCAAAGAGAATTTCATTAATAGGTGGTAGAGGGAATTCATCTCCACCTAACAGTAATACAAGGAATGATTTTGTCACAAGGTTTGCCTCACTTTGGAAGATTTTATATGTTGTTGTAAAGTAATTATAGTTTGCAATTCTCACCAGGACATCCAGTTAATATCAATGCTGATACCTATGCTGATAAATTGCTGCTGGGACCAAAAAAAAACATAATACTTTATGGTTGCTATCATCAGCACTATGCATGGGTGCATAGATTACTTTTTAGATTATATCATGGAGAGACAGCTGATACAGATATGCAGTGGATTTGGAGTTAGCACAGGATCACCTCAGCACATGTGTTTCGATTTTCTGGGTTCTCAATGCAGGTGTTTATTTTCTCTCAATTCTCTGACATGTGTCTGCATTTAGTGTATTTCATGACATTCACAGCTTGTCTCAGGTTCAAGGACTCGATTGGTAAGTAGAAAGACTCTGGTGGTTTTAATTACCAGTTATAGTTATAAAATTATATGGCAGACTGCAGATAAAGTATAATTATATAACAATGAATATAAAATCAAATCTTCAGCTTTAAATACCTTAACTTTAACATAGACAGAAATATTTGATTACTACTGGATAGCTCTACCTAGATGTACTATGAAACACCTTGGTCTCGCTCTCTCCAAACTGTATCTCCCCTCTTCTCCACCCAAACAATTCTTCTTCTAAGTTTTTCCCAGGATAATGGAAAATCCATTCACTTCATCTTCTGAGCTTTGGTCTGGAATTTCTGGAAATCTTTCATTCTTCCCTTTTCTTATAGATATCGCCAGTCAGCTGGTGAATTGACTGTACTTCCTGTATGTTTCAGCCTCTCCTTTCTTTGGCACAGTTCTTGCCCACTCTTTGTCCACGCTTTTGTTTCATTGCCTCTGGCTGAGACCACTGCAATGAGTGCTCAGCTGCTCTCTCCACTTTGGGTCGACTCTGCCCTGTGCAAGCAGCATCTGCAACTCTGTCCTCCTCACCCTGCTCTCCTGGCCCAAATGTGTCCCTAAAACTGTAGTTCAGAACGACGGGTAGAGCCTTATTATGGCCTCCCCTAAGCTGACCTCCATGCTGGAATTCCTCCTGGTTTCCTCATTAAACTCATTTATAGTTTCCTATACATTATGCCCCACTTTTTAAAAGTTTTTTTTTTAATTTGAAGTAAAATTCACAGACCATAAAGTGAATCAATGTACCTCTCAGCAATTTTAATATATTCACAAGTTTGTGCCACCATCACAAAAATCTATTTCTAGAAAAATTTCTTCACACTCTACACCCACAAGAAACCATGGTGAAAAGCAGTTACTCCCTACTTCCTAACCTTACTTCCAGGAAACCATAATCCAATCAGCCTCTGTAGATTTGTCTCTTTTAGTCACTTCTATTAGATTTCTGTTTCTGTGACAAATGCCTGAGATAATCAAACTAAACAGAGGAAATGCATATTTTTTCCTCATGTGTTTTAGAGGATTCAGTCCATGGTCAGGTGGCTTCATTGTTTCTGGCCTGTGGCGCAGCAGAACAGCACAGCCAGGAGCCACAGTGGAGCAGAGATACACAAATCAGGCTGCAGGAAGCCAAGAGAGATTGGAGGGGCCAGGACTCTGATACCCACACCTGGAATGGTACCCACAGACCTCATTTCCTCCCATGATGCCCCGGGCCCTGAAGGTTCCACACCACCTGCCAGTAGACCACAGGCTAGGGGCATGCTTTCCACACCTGGGGCTTTGGGGACATTTAAGATCTAAAGAAAAACATGTCACATATGTGGAATCCTGAAATTCCTGGCATTGTGTATCTGTCTTCTTTCACTGAACATGAAGTTTGCAAGGTTCATTACTGTTGTAGCATGTGTCAGTACTTTATTTTTATGTCTCAATAATACTCCATTGTATGGGAGAACACACTTTGAAAAATTCCTTAATATTCAGCTGATAGACATTTCAGATGTTTTCATTTATTCACTACTACTGATAATTCTACTTTGAGCATAAGTGTTTAAGTTTTTGTACGAATGTCTATCTTCTGTTCATTTGGGTATATCTTATACTGGCATTACTGAGTCATATGGTAACTATGTTTACACTTTGGAGGAACCGCATACTGTGTCTCTCAGAGGTTGCACCATCTGTATTTCACCAGCCATGTATGCGGGTTTGAGTTTTTCTGCATCCCTCCTGAATACTTCTTCTTTTCTATTTGAAAAGATTATTTCATCCCAGCAGATATGAACTTATATTTCATTACAGTTTTAATTTGCATTTTCCTGATGATTAACGATATTGAACATCCTATTAATGATCCCATTCTGTGTCTTTGGAGAAATGCCTGTTCAATTATCTTGTCCTTTTAAAAATATTTTAATTAATTTTATTATAGAATCATTTTTAGGCAATTATTTTATATTTAGAGAAAAATTGAGCAGCTAACATAGAAAATTCTCATACACCTCTCTCACCCTTTCCATGTACACAATAATGTCTCATAAAATCTTACGTTAGTATGGTATATTTTAAAACACTAATTAAATTTGATATGTTATTATCAAGTAAAGCCCATACTTATTCAGCTTCCTTCGTTTTTACCTAACGTCCAGTTTTCCATGCCAAGATTCAGAATGCCATGTAACATTTAGTCCTTATGATGGCTTTTATCTACATGGTCTGCAAAGACTCATGTGCTCAGAGGGGCAGATTGTTAGAGGTGGCTGGATCATGGGTGTGTGATCCTGGATTATGGGTGTTCCATAGGGCTTTTCCCACTGAGTGGTTTAGCACAGTTCTGGGTATGGATATGAGAAGACCCATCCTGTGTGTGTTTGGCACAATCAATAGTTTTGCAGCCTGAATGGAATAAAAACGGAAGGCAAGCTCACTCCTTCCTGCCTTCTGTCTGCCCTACCATGGACTGTTTCTCCTCTGTGATGCCCCTCCCTGATATCTTGGAGCCAGCCACTTATAGACTGAAACCTCTACAAAGTGCGAGCTAAAATAAACCTTTCTTCTTTTAACTTGTAGGTTGCGAGTATTTTGTCCCAGCAACAAGAAAGTATCTAAGACAGTGATTTTGTCTTTTTGAGCTTCTTTTGGATATGACAATTTTGTTAGACTTTTGTTGTATTTACTGACCATGAAAGATTTGAGGAATATTGCCCAGGTGTATTGACCTTCTTTTGAAGTTTGTCTGATGGTTTTTTTCATGGTTAGATTAGACTTATGGGCTTTGGGGAGGAGAAATCAGAGACAAAGGGAGCCTACGGTAGAGAGGACTCATGACTGTTGACATTGACCTTGATTACCAGGCAGAAAGACTCTGTGAAATCCTCCGTGGTAAAGATGCTCTTTCCCATTTCCCATACTGTGGTCTTTGGAAGGAATTCACTATTTGGAGATCAAACTTAAACAGTGTAGAGTCAGGGCTGTTCTCCTTCAGAGGGGAGTATGTGCATAATTCATCTGGAATTCTGCATGAGAGATTTGTATCTTCTCTCCATTTATTAATTTGGAATGCTCAATGGTAGTTTTCCCTTCTTGTGGTAGATGATTTTGTTTCTGATAAGACTGGCCTCATAATGAGGTAGAAAATGTTTTTTTCATTGTTTCATAGATTTTATGAAAGACTGGTGTTAGTTGTTATGAAATATTTGACAGGATTTAAGAGTAAATTCATCTAGTCATACATTTTTCTTTATGAGAAACTTTATAAAAAACTAAGTAATCCAATTTTTTCACATACTATAAATTGCCAGTTAACATATTTCTCTTCTTCATGGGTTATTTTTGATAGTTTGAATCTTTATAGAAATCTATCTATTTAATCTTCATTATCTAATTTTTTGGCATACAATTATTCATAAGAATCCATCACAATCCTTTTTTTATTTTGGCAAATTCAGTGGTAAAGTCTTTTCTTTCATTCCTAATTGTGTGTTTGGAATGTGTGCTCTGTTTCTTGTTAAGTGCAGTAAAAATGTGTTATTTTTTCCCGAATTTTTTTCAAAAACAAAACAAACATCAGCTTTCCCATCCTCATCAGCAACAAATGGTTTTCAGGTTTTCATATCTAGTGAGATGGCCCAAAACCTCATCCCAGCATAGTAGTGACACTCAAGAACTCTACATTTCGATTACTATAGTTTTCCATTAAATTTTCATATTGGATATGGAAATTCTAAGTATAAACCCCAGGAAACTTCTGGGCTCTAAACCGTCTCTCTTGCTGTTCATGGTGCAGCAGCAGTAAAATTTCCTCTCAATAATAAGAACTGGCCACTCCAGTTAGCTGCCACTTCATTTTTCTTTTGATTCAATGGCATAAGCAGCCAAAAATGATGAGATACTTGTCTCACTGTCCAGTGAGCCACGGTTGTGTCTCCTGGTGTAACCACTGCCCTTGAGGGTAAGACCTCAAATAAGCAGAGCTAAAGGCTTCTGGGACAGCAGAACATTTGTGAGTTATCTATTAGAAATAATCGTGAGAGGAGTCTTGATGATTCTTAGACTTAAGCATTCTGAATCTGAGCCCAGTGGTTTCCATTTTGGGAATGTATCAGCCCTGCTTGTGGGAAATTCGGTGGTTTCCAAGTGTTTATTATCACAATGTTAATGTAGCTTAAAGTATTTCCTGTAAATGAACCTACTGGATCAAAGCTTTTGATGTGATTTGTAAATTACTCTTTGGAGACTTTATGTCAGTTATACTTCCACCCCATTTCCGAATACCTTCACTGATGCTGGGGGAATTCCATGTTGGCTTGTTTTTAATACTTGTGAATTTTAGAGGTGAAACTCTTCTGGAGTTGTGTGGGATGCAGAGAACCTGCATAACTTGATTAGGAGAAGGCGAGGCGCATCTATATGAATGGAGTAAACTAGAATGCATGATTGTCCCTGGGGCAGCGCCCTGGTGTGTGCAATGAGCATGGAGTCAGGATGCTTGATAAATTCCCTCTGTGCTAGTGATGGAGCAACCGTCCTTCCCCTGGGACCCCTCCACCAGTTATGTATGGAAATCCTTAGAGAGGGCCCACGTGTCCCCACAAAACCACACAGCTGCTTCTTTTTCCTCCTCTTTGACTGGATTCCTGAGGGCCCATGAGCACTGCCTGCAAAGCCCCGGAAGACATTCCTGCTGCTCTAGCTTCACCAAAGCAGGGACAACCCATGGCAGGTCCTAGAGCTTCAGCCCACCTGGTGTTGAGCACAGGCAAAGAGGGAAAGGGAGCCTTCCCCACCCTCAGAGAGACAGCAGTGACCTACGAAAGATCCTCCAGGTGGACCCATAGTGCTCCCGCTCTCCACTCTCCAGTGTTACCAGTTGGTCAACCAGGCTTGAGCCTTTACGTTTTCACTTCATGGACAAGGAATTCCCAAGAAGTTCTAGGACTGGACCGAGGAAATGGGAACAGTGCAACAGAATCAGTGATGGCGGATTCCAAGACACCTGCTCAGGGCACAAAACTACCATAAAAGTACATTACTGAAAATCATGATTATGAAAAGTATGTAGATTATCCTGCAGTCTAAAAAGCAAATAAAAAAATCTCAAGGTCAATTTATAAAAATGAATTACAATAGGCTACATAAAACCAGTTCTTCTCTTTGAAACTAATTACCTAAATAAACTCAGTAATGAAGTAGAAAAAATAATACACTTATTTCATTAATCTGAGTCTAGATGAATCGTGTAAAAATGAAACATTCCTTATACTGAATCAAAGGCTCATTACGTTTAAAGCCTGTCTCTAATTGCTAAACCAACCAAAGAAGGAAATTTAGGAGTAGAAAAAAAAAAAATACACACCTCTTCCATCTGTAGAAAATTGTCCCCAAGCTTACCTATTGTGAATTGTGCTGGGTATGTACAGGTCACTATAGTGTGTCTCTAACTCTTTCAGGAAGATATCCAGGAGAAGCATAGCTGGAAGGAGTCCTATTTTTAGTTTTTTGAAGATTCTTGGTATTGGCTTCCATAGCAGTTTTAGTAGTTTACATCCCCACCAACATGGTAGAAGTGTACCCTTTTCCCCACATCCACAGCAGAATTTCTTGTTTTTTGTTTTCTTGGTAATAGTCATTCTGATTGGGCAAAGAAAGAATCTCAGAGTTGGTTAGATTTGCCTTTTCCTATTGGCTAAAGATGATAAGCAGTTTTCATGTACTTATCCACTTGCTCATTTTTAATGGATCACTTAATTTTTTTTATACATTCTAGGTTGCAGAGTTTGTTTCTTCACCTTGTTAATTGTTTCATTTGCTGTGCAGACGCCTTTTAATTTAATTTAATATAATCCCATTTGTTGAGTCTTGCTATTATTTCTTGTGCTCTTGGCATTCTGTTCAGGAAGTCCTTGCCTGTGCTAATGGCCTTAAGTGTTTCGCCTATGTTATCTTCCAGTAGTTTCAAAGTTTCTGTTTTTATATATAGGTCTCTGATCCATTTTGATTTGAGTTTAGCACAGGATGAGAGATACGGGTCTACTTCCATTCTTCTGCGTGTCGATTATCAGTTCTCCCAGCGACATTTGTGCAAGAGGCTATCTTCCCTAGCATACAAAGATCAAGTGACTGAAGGTGCATGGGGTTGTTTCTGTGTCTTCTATTCTATTCCTAGATACCCAGCAGCCAAAGTGTGGATGAAGAAAATGTGAGATGTATCAGCCAGAAAGAAGAATGATGAAATCATGCCATTTGCAGAAAAATGGATGGATCTTGAGTCCATGATGTTAAATGAAATAAGTCAAACACAGAAATTTAAATATCACATGGTTCCTCCTGTATGAGAAATGCAAACTGTAAGCAAATTAAAAAGTAAAAACAAAGGAGAGATTGCAGGAAAGAGTGAGA